>CAUYQV010118585.1:0-18641 GCA_963574575.1 Galagoides demidoff
TGCCAAACAACAATGATGGCTGCAACCAAAAAATAGCCAGGTGTTGTGGCGGGCGCCTGTGGTCCCAGCTACTTGGGAGGCTGAGGCAGGAGACTCACTTGAGCCCAGGAGTTGGAGGTTGCTATGAGCTGTGATGCCATGGCACTCTGCCCAGGGTGACAGTTTGAGGCTCTGTTTCAAAAAAAAAAAAAAAAGAAATGTGAACAGAGATTTATGTAGAAAAATCTCAAAGCATGATTTTTTATAGCAAAAAACTGGAAACCACCTACATTTTTAAAGATGCTCATCCCAGAGTAAAAGCCAAAGTTCTTATAGCACCTACAAGGACATACAAGATCTGCACCACCAGCTTGGTACCTGTAGCACAGTGGTTATGGCGCCAGACACATGCACCAACTGGGTGCAACCCACCACATGCACTGGTGGGTTCAAACCTGTCCTGGGTCAGCTAAACAGCAATGATAATTGCAACAAAAAAATAGCTGAGCGTTGTGGCAGGCGCCTGTAGTCCCAGCTACTTGGGAGGCTGAGGCAAGAGAATTGCTTAAACCCAAGAGTTTGAGTTTGCTGTGCGCTGTGATGCCATAGCACTTTATGGAGGGCGACATAGTGAGACTCTGTCTCAAAAAAAAAAAAAAAAAGAAAGAAAATAGAAAGAAAGAAAAAGAAAAAAGATCTGCACCACCTCACTCACCCTTACTTACTTTAAGACTTAAGGACCTCACCACTTCCTGTCCTGCTCACTTGGCGCCAGCTGCAGTGGTCTTCTCACTGTCCTTTGAATGAGGCTGTTTTCAATTGAGGATTTCTATATTTATGATTTTTGCCTGGAATATTTTTCCTCAGATATCCTCAGGGGTCATTCCCTTACCACTTTCTTTTCTTATTTATTTATTTATTTATTTGAAACAGAGTCTCACTCAGTCACCCTGCTGTTGAGTGCTCTGGTGCCATAGCTTACAGTAACCTCAAACTCTTGGGCTCAAGAGAGCCTCTTGCCTCAGCCTCCCAGGTAGCTAGGACTACAGGCAACCGCCACAACGCCCAGCTACATTTTTAGAGACAGGGTCTTGCTCTTGCTCAGTCTGGTCTCTAACTTCTTAGCTCAGGCAATCCACCTGCCTTGGCCTCCCAGAGTGCTAGGATTATAGGCATGAGCCAGCATACCCAGCCCCTCACCACTTTCAAATCTTGAAACACCCTCATCCCACTCCCCACCCCTCTTTCCTGCTTTGTTTTTCCTCATCATATTTACAGTTATTAATATACAATGTCATTTTTCATTTTTTGTTACCTCCTCTGACTTGAATATAACCTACATGTGAACAAAGATTTTGTCTATTTTCTTCACTGATGTATCCCCTGGAATTAGGATAGTGGTTGCTCAGTGGGACTTAGTAGGTGCTCAGTAAATATTTATGGAATTGACTTTATTTGGGTATGATAAATTTATTATGTTAAATACACATGCATTAAAAAAGAATATGGGGGCTTGGCGCCTGTGGCTCAGGCGGCTAGGGCACCAGCCACATGCACCTAAGGTGGCGGGTTCGAATCCCCAGCCCAGGCCCGCCAAACAGCAGTGATAGCTGCAACCAAAAGATGGCCCGGCGTTGTGGCGGGCACCTGTGGTCCCAGCTACGTGGGAAGCTGAGGCGAGAGACTCGCTTGAGCCCAGGAGTTGGAGGTTGCTGTAAGCTGTGATGCCATGGCGCTCTACCCAGGGTGATAGCTTGAGGCTCCGTCTCAAAAAAAAAAAAATGATATGGGTAACTATTGCAATCTTTATGCAGTGAACAAAAGTACACTTATTATTGTAAAAAATAATAAAAATTAAAAAAAAATTGATCAGAAAACAAAATTCCACAGTTACTAACTATATCTTTTTTTTTTTTGAGACAGAGTCTCAAGCTGTCACTCTGGGTAGAGTGCAGTGGCATCATAGCTCACAGCAACCTCCAACTCTTGGGCTCAAGTGATTCTTTTGCCTCAGTTTTTCTCTTTTTAGTAGAGAAGGGGATCTTGCTTTTTGTTTGGGCTGGTCTTGAACTCGTGAGCTCAAGCGATCCATCTGTCTTGGTCTCCCAGAGTGCTATGATTATAGGCATGAGCCACCTCGCCCAGCACCAGCTGTGTCTTGAGTGATAGTATATAGGCTATTTTCAATTTTTAAGACTAGATTAGTCAGTACTTAGTACTGAGATTTTAGAGGCTCCACAGAGGCCTGCACTTCTATAATACATCCACCTGACTGGCCTCCACTGAGTGAGCTCTGATTCTGTGCTAGAGTCTGTGGCGGGCTAGGGATGCAAAGTCACTTCCCCTGAAGGAAAGAGCTCATAGTCTAGGAAGGGGAGCCAGTCCAAAGGTTATAGATGCTGCAGTAAGGGGAGGTGAGCAAAGGATGGTGGGAAGTATGGTTTAACAAGAATTCATATAGGAAATGACATTGAGCTGAGTCTTAAACTTTTTCATCAGGTGGATATGGAAGAGGTGAACCAGTGGTTCCCATACCTTAATGAAGATCAGAATAATCTGGAGAGGGGGAGAGTACCTGTTAAAATGTCTATTCCTCAGACCAAGTCCCAAACATTCTGATCCAGAAGTTCTAAGGGAAAGTCTGAGAATCTTTAGTGATATCTAACATTGTTTGAGCACTTTCTTTTTTTTTTTTTTAGAGACAGAGTCCTACTTTATCACCCTTGGTAGAGGGCTGTAGCACCACAGCTCACAGCAACTTCCAACTCTTGGGCCTAGGCGATCCTGCTTCCTTGCCTTACTCTATAGGGGTAGATCCCAAGAGCACTCCCCAGTAAGCTTCCAACATGCTGATAACCTCCATTGCAGAGTCTGTCTCCCAGGGAACCCAACCTCCTGTGATCTGGCCTCAGCCTACCTGTTCAGCTTTATATATTTTCTACTTCCTCCTTACCCTCAACACTCCAACCATACTGAAGCCAGGAACATTGACCAACATCACAGCTAATGTGTACTTGCTGAGCTCTAGACACACTTTGCCTGCATTTCTTCATTTATCTCACCCAAGTTAGGCTCTATTATCATCCTCTTTTTCTGGATGAAGGAAATGATACACAGAGAGGTTAAGTTACTTGTCCAAAGTCATACAGTTAGTAAGAGGCAGCACTGGAATTTAAATCCACCAGCGGTCTGGCCCCAGAGCCCTTGTTTTACATGAGATCATTTTGCTTTTTTAGAAGTATCGTGCTGGTAAGAGAATTGAGGTTGCCCTTGGAGAGGTAGAATCTGGAGTGGGAGACCAGTGAGGAGTCTTACCCCAGGCGAAAATGAAGGCTTAAATAAAGGTTGGGCTAGAGACTATATACATGCAGGGATAGATATGATTTACCAGGGCTGTCCAGAAAGTATCCAGCCATGTACGTCTCTATTTCTGATTTTACATGGCTGCATACTTCCAGGACAGTCATTGTATGTTAAGGACTTGGATGGAACAGGGCTTAGGGTTCTTCCTGTACTTCTCCCATTTCTTCTACATCCAACTTATGCCCCAAACTTCTGTCTAGGGGAGAGTAGAAAGGGTGTCAGTCACCAAGAGGAGGTATATAGGGTGAAGAACAAATTTGTAGTATTCAAATGGGGGTTGTGTCTTCGCAGGAGGTTTATGGACCAGCAGGGTTGACTCCGCTGGAGCTTGGGCAATATCCCAGCACTACCGAATCCGAGTCTCCATTTTAACAAGACCCTCAGGTGATTCACATGCATGTTTCTGTTCCAAAAATACAGGCATAAGGACTGTCCTGGCGGAGATGTGTCCAGGTTGGGATTTGGTTCTGGAGTTCAGGATAAAGTCTGGATTGGAGAGGTAGAGAAAGGGATTTATCAGCCTGTGGGTGGTAGTTGAAATCGCTGACGTTGAATTAGATTGCCAGGGAGAATATAGGGCAGAAGTCCCATTGCACAATGTGTTACACTGAGATTGAAAAATTGCTGGCCTTGGTAACTAGAGCTGGCTTGAACACGTTTATTTGATCCTCACATTATTTTAACTCTTAAAATGTTCGATGTAAACAACCAACAGATTTTGACATAAAACTCTTTTCTTTTTTTTTTTTGGATTTCTCTTAAGAAATGAGAAGATCTTCATTTGAAAAGTTTCTGTTCATGTCTTTTGCCCACTTTTTAACGGAGTTGTTTGATGTTTTTCTTGTTGATTTGCTTAAGTTCTTTGTTGATTCTGGTTATCAGCCCTTTATCAGATAAATAGCATGCAAATATTTTTTCCCTATTCTGTAGGTTCTCTATTTACTCTGTTGATTGTGTCCTTGGCTGTACAGGAATTTTTATAACTCTGACTTACAATGTAAAAAAAAAAGTCACAAATATGTGTGTACCCCTGTAATATTCTGCAATTCAAAAATGAGAATATCTGGCATAATTTCCCTGTGTGACAACAATTGGCCAGAGCTGATGAGCAACTGCATCGTTTAGGGGGTACAGGTAGAGGAGTTCCACTTCTCTTGACTGTATCACCAATGCTGAGAACAAATATCCGTTGTATTTTATCATATTTGCTCTGTTTCTGTTAATGGCAGAATTAAGCAGATAGTCAAATGTTTAACTTGTGACTCTATCAAAAGTGGAAAATGAAAGCTAGGGGACAAGGTTACTGTTTTAAAAAAAAAAGAACACATTTCTTTGTGAATTCCAGCATGTATTCATTCATTCAACACTGCCACACATCTCCCATCCTTGAATTACTCATTCATTATTACTGTCTTGGTATCCATAAGTAGGCTGTAGAGAGAAAAAGAGCGGCAAGATAGAATTTTGAGAGAGATTAACATTGTAGGGATAAATAAAGGAAGAGGAACCCACCAAGGAGATTGAGAATAAAATCTGCAGGTGGTGAGAGAGTTACAGAAGAGCAAAGGGAGGTGACAGACAGAGGTTCACAGGGCTGAGTGCTATAGGTGGATCAAGAAAGATGACAACCAAAGCGTTAGTTGGACTAGGCAGTTAGGAAGTTTTGGGTTACTTGCGCCAGAGTCCTTTTAGTGTTATGTGAGAAGGGTGGAAGCCTGATTCAAGTGGCCTAGGGAGTGAGTGGAATGTGAGGATTGAGGAGATCTACTTCTCAATAAGTTTGAGGAGCTTGACGACGGTGAAGGGGGTGGGAAACATAGGGAGGTTGGATTCCTTGGTTTGATTTTTGTTTTCCTGAAAGCTGTAATAGACTTTGGCCACGGTAACATAGCCAGATGTTGAGAGGCTGAAAATACAGGAAAGGGGGGGGCGTATATTGATCAACCCTGTGGCATGAACTAAGATAGGAGAGGATGAAATCAAAGGAACATGTGGCGGGGTCGTAGCTTGTCCCTTAAGAGCAGAGGAAGAAAAATGTGGAGACCTTAAGAGTCAGGGAATTTGAGCCAAACAACTTCAATGTTTTCCATGAAGTAGGAGGAAGGCAAGGTCAACTGCTAAAGGAGAGTGAGGAGAAAGGGGAGAAGAGCAAGGAAAGGCTTGAGTGTTGGCCAAGGCTAATATTTTCACCATTCCCTCCATAGGGGCTTTTAGAAACAGGAGAAATACAGGCATTATGTTGCCTAGGAAACACAGTGGTTTGCTAAAGCAATAGTAGGTTCTTTTGAATCTTATTAACCCTTTCATTTCCACGTCCACTGAAAAGAGAACCAACCAGTGAATGGGGATAGAAGTAGAGAGAATTCTGTTCCGGAGAGCACACAGTGGGTATCCTCTGTAGCCTCAAGAAAATATGGGAGTAGGAGTATCCCTGGAACAAGAGACAAATAAAATAGGAGAGACCATCAAAGAAGTGGCAGGCCGTAAAGTGTCCAAGACCAGTTTCCCCTTTGTCCTTGTGTTTGTGAGTGCTCCCCACCATGCCTACTCGCTCCATACCTCTGAGCGTGCAAAGATATGATCCCACTCTCCCAACCAATATGTAGGAATTATTCTTGCCTTGATTTTTTTTTTTTTTGGTACAGCAGGATAACCTGATTGAGAAATTGACCGTCTCCTGTTTCCTCTGCTGTAGGTTCACCACTACGCAAAATTAATTTTTATCTTTCTTGCTTTTACCACAAAGGGTGGCCAGGGCGTTGTGACAAAGGAGATCTGGACTTTACTTCCATCGGGAGTAAAGAGGACGTTGTTGCTAAATGGTGTAGGTTACGAAAAACGTGGGGCTTCTGAGGGTTGGAGGAACAGAGTGTGGGCCTGCCTCTGCCAGGGCTAGATCCCGCCAGCCTGGGCACGCATTACGTTTGGGAGGCAGTGTCCCAGTGTCCAAGATCCCCGCCTCCCCAGATTCAACTCCTGAGAAGCCCAGAGCAAA
This sequence comes from Galagoides demidoff, assembly GCA_963574575.1. NCBI lineage: Eukaryota > Metazoa > Chordata > Mammalia > Primates > Galagidae > Galagoides > Galagoides demidoff. Next base: position 6,338 of record CAUYQV010118585.1, read on the forward strand.
GGGTATGTAAATTCTACTGGCGAGGCTTTCCCTCCAGATTCGGTTGTCCCTGCAAAGCTGATGCTGGTCCATCATTCTTGGTGACTTAAACACCCACATGGATGACCCATTACCCCCTCTGACCTTCTACTTTCTTGACTTTCTTCACCTTCAATCAACTTTTTCTCTACCTCACATCTGCCACCCTCTCTCCGTCAAACACTCTACCTTCTCAAAAGCCTGACCCTGGTTAAACCCAACCGTCCCCTCTAACTGCACATAAACTACCGAATGCTGCGGTAGAAAGCACATTAGTCTACTGGCTGGTCTCACACGAAAAAAATTTTGGAAAAGAATAAGGAAAACTGTTTTCTTTTTTTTTTTGAGATGGAGCCTCAAGCTGTCCCCCTGGGTAGAGTGCCATGGCATCACAGCTCACAGCAACCTCCAACTCCTGGGCTCAAGCGAGTCTCTTGCCTCAGCCTCCCAAGTAGCTGGGACTACAGGTGCCCGCCACAACGCCCGACCATTTTTTGGTTGCAGCCATCATTGTTGTTTGGCGGGCCGGGCTGGGGATTCGAACCCACCACCTTAGGTGTAGGTGGCTGGCGCCTTAGCCGCTTGAGCCACAGGCGCCAAGCCGAAAACTGTTTTCTTAACAGATGACATGATCATCTAGGGAAAAATCCAATGGATTCTACAACTAAGCTATTAGAACTAAGGAGGGAATTACTCAAGTTGAATGATATGAGATCGCCATATAAATATCCATTTTTTTCTATCCATAGCAATGAATGATCAGAAATTAAAAGGAAGAAAGATACCACTTATAATAGCATCAAAATGTGAAATACTCAAGGACAAAAATGCATACATATTATATGATTCCATTTATATAAATTTCCAGAAAATGCAATGTAATATAAAAACAGAAAGCAGCTACCTGGGCATAAGGAATGGGAGGGGCTCATTTGAACATTTTTGATCAAAATTGACAAATGGAACCATGCTATCCAATGATTATACTACAAGATCACAGTCCACTTTCATTCTCTAGGAGTACTCTATCATACCACTTCCCTTCTTTCTAAACCTCCAGTGTCCTCTCACTAACCTCATTCTCAGCTGATGGCCTTGAATTTTTTTTCATTAAGAAAATGGAAGCAATTAGATGGAGACTCTATTATCTCCCCTCCACCAAACCCACCAACTCACATGTGCATTGTCATTCTCTATTCTCCTGCTTGGCACAGTGCAGGGAGTGTCCTTCCTCCTATCAAGGGCCTTTTCCTTGTACTCTGCACCCATTTGCATTGCATATTTGAAGACCTTGGCTCCCAGAGTTATGCTTTCTCTCTCCTGCATGTTAATACCAGGCTCCCTTATGTACAGATAAATACACTCTAGCAGGGGTGTCCAACCTGTGGCCCATGCTCATTTTGTGAGGACCTTTTATTGCTTATCTGTGGTGTTGGATATCATGAAAAGTACCCATGGACTTTTTTTTTTTTAGCTAATTGGCTTGTGATAGTGTTCGTGTATTTGCTGTGTGGCCCAAGACAACTCTTATTTTTCCAACACTCAGCAAAAAAAAAAAAAAAAAAAAGGTTGTACACCTCTGCCTAGTGTTTCTTCTCATTTAAAATGCTTTCTGCAATTCCAGATCTTCCTTCTGGCTACTGCCCCATTTTTCTGCTCCCTATAAACCCAAACTTTTACGAAGCATTGTCTATACACATTATCTCCACATCCTCACCTTCCATTTTCTCCTCCAGCCACACCTTTGGGTATTTGCCCCCCACTAGGTCTTTGACACAATTCTTGTCTCTGTGCCAATCCCATGGACATTTTTGTAACCTTGCCTTCTTTACTCTGTCTCCCAACATTTGCCAGAGTTGATCACTGCACCTTGAAATACTTTCCTTACTTGGTTTCTGGAACACATCTTCTGATGGTTTTCTCTTTTCTCCTTGGCTTCTCCTCAGTGGCTTATACCGTGTCCACCTTCTTTAGCAGACTTTCATGTGTTGAAGTGCCCCAGATATGTCCTGGACCAGCATCTGTTCTCAGTCTCTCCATAAGTGATTTCATTCAATCCTATGGCTTAAAATGTTATTCGCGTGCTTATGACTCACATATTTCAACTTTTTACCCTGGCCCACCCCTGGACTCCAGATCCTACATGCAGTTAGGCATACCTGATATTACTAGGCATCAGACTCTTTACATGTCCTAACAGAACTTCTCATTTCATCCTTGTATTAGTCAATGTTCAGGGGATAAGAAAAACAAAAACTGTTTAGTTATTTTGAGGAGAAAGAGATGTAAACAGGGTGGTGCCTGTGGCTCAGTGGGTAGGGCGCCGGCCCCATATACCGAGGGTGGTGGGTTCAAACCTGGCCCCGGCCAAACTGCAACAACAAAAAAAAATAGCTGGGCGTTATGGTGGGCACCTGTAGTCCCAGCTACTCGGGAGGCTGAGGCAAGGGAATTGCCTAAGCCCAGGAGTTGGAGGTTGCTGTGAGCTTGTGATGCCATAGCACTCTACCGTGGGCGATAAAGTAAGACTCTGTCTCTACAAAAAAACAAAAAAAAAAAAAAGAAAGGGGTGTAACACAGGGAATTAAGAGCTTATGAAAGTCAGCAAAAAAAAAAAATCAACAAAAGGACTGGAGGAACAGGCTGTAGCCTCAGGTTGCAAGAATGACTCCTAGGTCTCTCTGTCACTAAATAGACTGTGACCTCTGCCCCTAGTCAGGAAAATGACCAATCAAGAAGCCTCCACTAGGACTATTAACTCCAAGAATATGACACAATAGCTGCAATCCAGAAAAGCTGAGTCACTAGCACTGTCACTGTAAACTGACCTCCACCTGCCATGAAACAAGTGACCGTGACACAGGAACACTGAGTTGGGTGGCTGCCAATGTCACCAAAGTCTCTTGACTGCCATTTCTCTCCCTCCCTTGCCCCCTCCTCAAATACACGCACTAGCTAATATCTGACACCTTGTACATGCAAGGCACTATTCCGAGCTCCACTCTTACATTCTTACTATTAGTATACCATTTTACAGAGGAGTAAACTGAGGTAGAGAGAGGTTAAGTAGCCCAAGATTATACAGCTAGGGAGTTGTAAATGCAATTATCTGCCCTGCTGTTACCTCTGAACAGCTCTTTGTCAGTTTTCCACATATCTAAAATTCTTCATGACCATAATTTTAGTGACTACATAAGATACAATCACATGTATTTATCGTAATTTATTTGATCGTTATCCTATTTTTCATATTCAGGTTTATTTCTAATATTTCTTCATGAATAATAACTCCGTAATGAGCACTCTGGATACAAATTATTTTGCTTATTTCTGAGCGTTGGGATAAACCTCTTAAAATTCAACTCCTGGGTCAAAGGCTAGATGATTTCTAACGGTAGAATTTGGGGCTCAAATGTAAATATTTTTAATGCACTTGAGTATATTAGTGGGCATACCAACCAGTAATATACAAGAGCATTTTTCTGACTGTGCCTGCCTCACTTAAACTGGGCATTTTTGTCTTTATAAGTTTTTGCTATAAGTATGTTCCGTGCAATATTGACATACTTAGATTAAAGCGAACATTGTTCTTCTGCAATTCACATTTAACTCTGCGCTGTATTTTACCCTTCAATCCTTCCTGTGGGGGACGTCCAAATCCTCATTTTGAAGGTTATTTTTCCATTTTGAGTCTGGAAGACAAAGCTGTGGCTTCCTACTGTGGAAACAAAGGGAAACACACATTGCCTTCCCCCATAGGGGCCCCAGGCGCTCATGAAGACTTTGAATCTTGAAAGGTTTATACAAAAAAGGAGTAGTTGCGAATGCATTCTTAGAAACTGCAGCTAGCAGAGACCCCGAAAGCCACTGTTGGATCAGTGGAGTTCAGAGGCAGCAGCGTTTTATGGTGGTGGCGTCTAGATGGTAGTGGATGGAGGTGGCTGTTGGCAGCAGGGACATACTGACCAAGCTAGTTCCATGGCATAATCTTGACTTGGGTCCTCCCCTATTTCCTGTCCATTTCCCTAGCCTGGTTCATCTGCCTTCCAGTTGATTCTGTGAAATGCCCAGTAAGTTCCTCAGTTCAGCCAGAGTTACTTTCTGTTGTTTGCAACCAAGAACCCTGACAGTCAAAAATACAAGTCTAGATAGACTGAAGAAAAATTGAAATCATGTTTTTTCAATAAAAAAATCTATATTCCTAAAAATGGAGTTATAAAGAAATTGTAACCAAATAAATGTTGTTTAGGGGAAAGGCATTTCATTTCTAATTTTCCAAAATAAGCACTAGATGGCGCTATGCAGTAATACATTCTTGGTTGTGATATAGCCCACACAAGGGTGGAGACCCGTTGAAATACACTGTCAACAGGAATATAACATTAATTGACGCCTAACATGTACCAGAAACTGTTCTATGTGTTTTATAGCATGATCTCGTTTCTCACAACAAATAAAGCAGGTACTTTCATTACCCACATTTTACAGAAGAAGAAACCAAGGCACGTTCAGGTTAACTAACTTGTCGAAGATCAGAAAATTATGTTGTGATGAAGATAAGATTTGAATCAAAGAAGCTTGACTCCCGAAGCAGTTCTCTTGACAGTACGCTCTACCACCTCTCTCTGGTGTAACTGTCATTTACTGATTGCCAACTGCGAACTGGACTCGGAGGCCAGGTATTTTGCACAATGAGATCTTTATTGCCATTTTCCATATGAGGAAACTGGGGCTTGGAGAGGCTCAATAGTAAGTTCACGTTCCAATGCTCCCAGAGAAAACACCAAGAGCATTTGTAAATGTAACTCCACGACAATAATAATAAAAAGATAAATAAATGAAATTTAAGGCTCGGCACCTGTGGCTCAAGTGGCTATCAGCCACATACACCTAAGGTGGCAGGTTCGAATCCAGCCCAGGGTCTGCCAAAACAACAATGATGGCTGCAACCCAAAAATAGCCGGGTGTTGTGGTGGGTGCCTGTGGTCCCAGCTACTTGGGAGGCTGAGGCAGGAGACTCACTTGAGCCCAGGAGTTAGAGGTTGCTGTGAGCTGTGATACCACAGCACTCTACCCAGGGGGATAGCTTGAGGCTCTGTCTCAAAAATAAATAAATAAATGAAATTAAAAAAAAAACAATGGCTGTGACTTTAGAGGGCAATTTTGCATTAGAGAGAGGAAAATCGATTTTGAAAGTGGTTGGTATGGTAAATTATTCCTTTTCATGTCAGCTTTTCAGACAGATTTGGCCAAAATATTTCTCCTCTTTAGTTCCCTCCCTTTTAGAAGCTAAAGAAGGTAGGAAGGTCAAAGGCAAAATTGAAGTCTAGTTCATATGGGCTCTTGCCTTGCTCATTATGCAGATATAGTTTTATGATCAAAGTAGGTAAATTAGGCAGGCTCCAAAATGGGGAACCTAGGTGGCTTCTGGGGAGGAACCAGCTCCCCTAACAAAATGATTATAATATTTATCTGGAAAGGTGAACTAACTTAAATAGTTCAGAGAAGTTTGAGACAGAGGAATAATGTTATTGAAATACATTATAAAACTGCCATATTCCAAACAGTGTGATAGTGGTGCAAAAAGAGATCGCTCAATGGAACAAAACAGACAGCCTAAAACAAAACAAAGCAAAATTGTATGTATACATACATAGATAAGAATTTATAAGGCAAAGGAAAGATCATAATTCAATGAGAAAGAGGATTATTCAAGAAATCATACTGGGATACTTGTGATCTGGGAAGAAATAATCGCATAATATGCTGAAATAAATTACAATTTGTTTCTCTTATCTGCAACTTTGTACCCTTTGAGCAACATCTCCCGATTCCCTGCCTCCTCTTCACCCCCAACCCCTGGTAACCATCATTCTAGTCTCTGCCCTATGAGTTTGTTTTGGATTCCACATATAAATGAGAACATGTGGTATTTGTCTTTCTGTGCCTGGCAGCAAAGATGTTTTTAAAATCATGACCCCCAACATTCTAAAACACTTTCATGTACTGGTAAGGAGGACAGATTACTCTGGCCTTCCTGGATGGAAATTTGGAAGATACATCAAGAACTTTAAGACAAGTTTGAGACTTTTGTCCCAGAAATTTCTAGTCTAGGAATTTTTTTTTTTTGAGACAGAGTTTTATTATGTCACCCTTGGTAGAGTGCCATGGCATCACAGCTCTCAGCAACCTCAAACTCTTGGGCTTAAGTGATTCTCTTGCCTCAGCCTCCAAAGTAGCTGGGACTACAGGCACCCACCACAACGCCTGGCTATTTTTTTGTTGCAGTTGTTATTGTTGATTTTAGCTGGCCCGGGCTGGGTCTGAACCTGCCGGCCTTGGTGTATGTGGACGACACCCTCCCCACTGAGCTACAGGAGCCACCTCTAGTCTAGGAATTTTTCTTGAGGAAATACTAGTAGTACAGATGAAAATTTGGGTGCAAAGATATCATCCTTTTCAGTCCTATAATTAACTTGAGAAAAATCATTAGGAGAATAGTTAAAGTATGAGACATCCATATAAGAGAATGTCATGCAGCCATCAAAAATGTTGGCTCTACTTTCTGTCCCCTATCTCCTCCATCTCCTACCATCAATGTGCCTAGATTTCCTTCCATTTAGAAGCTTGCTTGCCTACCTTCTCAATTTTTTTTTTCACAGTTTTTGGCTGGGGTTGGGTTTGAACCCACTACCTCTGGCATATGGGGCCAGTGCCCTACCCTTTTGAGCCACAGGAGCCGCCCCTACCTTACCAATTTTTACCCATCCTTCAGGCCCACCTAAGTCCCACATGCCCCTGAATTCTTCTTTCTATTTATTCATTAGATCCATGACTATTTCTTAAGCACTTACTATCTTCATGGCACCGTTCCCAGGTATAGGAGATACATTGGTAACTAAAACCAACATGGGCCCTGGCGTCATGGAACTGAATTTACTGGGAAACATTGACAGCAAATAAGGTAAGAAGTATATGTAGTAATTACACATTGGGATGCTGCACTGAAGGAAAAGAATAGGGTACAGTGAGAGAGAATCATGAGGCCAGAGGAATCAGCTGCCTTGAGTAGGCCAGCTGTGCCCAACCTCTCCCTAATTTAAGGCCCTACAGATTTACTGGGTTCAGGTATCTACTCAAAATTTTTATTTGGTATCCTCTATGTGCTAGGCCCTGGGTTGTCATACTAAGTGCCACAGATAGAACATTTGCTGTAAGTCAGGGACTGTGCTCATTTAATCCTTAAAATGACTCCTTGAGAGGAGTATTACTATTATCACTATTTTACAGATGAGATGGCTGAGCCACACAGTGGTTTAGGGACTTTCTCAAGGTCACTCATTTAGTGACAAAGCTGAGGCTCAAACCCAGATTGTGTGGATCCGGAGTTCACCCACTTAACCACAGTACTCTCTTGTACTCTGTGAGATGTGTACAGGTGGTGTATATTTGTGATGGGGGATGGGACACCGTCGAAGAGATTAGCCAGGGATCTACCATGCACGCTGCTCTGACCACCTTATGCCAGACAGAAAGGAAAAGAAATCTACTTTTTCTGGGAGCAGGGAAATGGGGTGCGTAGGCACTAGGGTTCACAAGATGGAGCTTGACTGAATTTGTGTTTGTTTGATGGAGTAAAGAAACAGAATGAGAGCCTTTGAGAACAACCTGTCCAGAGGCACAGAGATGGAAAGAACATGATACCTTTTGAGCAGTCTGCTGTGACTATGCTTCAGGCTAGGCTAGGGCAGTGGAGGGTGAAGGCCGGAGGCCAGGCTGTGCTTATTTGGCTTCTTCCTTCCATTTTTGGAAATATGAATAGGTGTCCATTTCTTCCTGGCATTGAGGAAGCACAGAGACAGAAAGGTCGCGTGACACCTTCTGTTTTCCAGACAGGGAAAGATGGTAATTATAGGAACCATGACGGAACTGCTAAAGGCACACTCAGTCTCCTACAGTGAGAGACAAATCACGGCTCTCTTTGTTAGGGGACAGTACAGAAATTGAAAATTTGTCCTCCATCTAGAAAATTGTAATTTCCCATTAGTGAGCCCTCCCTTGAAAATCCTTTGAGCAATTTTATCCTGGATAACTGACATAATTTTTGTTAACAGAATTTGTCTGGATTTTAGAGAATATACTGTCCCATGACTCAGGGATGGTATATTCCCAGGTCTGGTTTAAGACCAGACCTTCTGGAATCTTCCCCCTCCCCTAATAGTTTCCATAGTGTGCTGAGCATAGACTAGATGTCTCAATTTCCCCACCTGCAGGAGATTAAATGGGATATTGGAAGGGAAATAACAATAAACATTTGTCAGCACAGAGCCTAGCCCACAGTAAGCTTCGCCTCATTAATCTTAATATGATTATGAAGATTTGTTGGTTGGGCATGGATTTGTTTGGTTTGATTTGGGTTGGTTTTGGAAAAGCAAACTTGAAAAAGAGGTATTTGATGGGATCACAGTGGCAGGGAGAAGAAATCTTCCTGTTCCCAGTGCTTCTAAATACACACAACTTCTAAGGTCAGCCTGACTAGGGTTATTTTAACCGTTACAAATTTAAGAAATGTTCCTAATCAGACACTGAAACAACTCCCATCTCTCTTGGCTTGTTTCTTAATCCACGGCAAGCCTAGATACCCTCCAAACCACTGCCTTATTTCCCTGTGGAAACCAGCCGATATAAACTTAAAACTGAACCAGCCACACCTTTTTGCTTCCTGCTCCTTTTTTCTTGGCCTCTGGAAGTATCCCACTGATTCTCAATTCTGGTCTCAGCACAAACCTCCTCCTGGCTCTGCTCTTCTAAGTTGATGTACCTCATTCGCTATGATTCCATAAACTATAAAATAACCAAGAGCCTCCCATAAGAATTAGTCACACCACTCCTCTCCTTCCTTTTACAAGGAAGAATGCACCAGAAGTGTGTGTATGTGTGTGTGTGGATTGATTTGGTCAAGGTCACATGGGGAGTCTGTCTAGGACCTGGAGACTTTGCAAATGTAGCACCACTTTAGCTGTTTAGGTCCATGAGGCAAACAGGTGCCATTGTTAAAAAGACTAGCCACACACATCTCCTGGGTATAGATTCAAACCAAGTCATGAGAGTGGCCAAGCATGATTAGGCACTATTATCTCACTATGACTATCCCGCAGAGATGCTCTCAGGACTCCCAGCCTGACCCTGCAGCAGAACTAACCCTGGCCAGGACGAGTGAAGCCTGATTTTGGCACGAGCTTATCATGCCTTTCCCTTTCCATGAGAAGATTTTGGCACTCAGTCAACACTGCTTAGGAGAGTAATTCCACAACCAGGAGAAGATGGCCTTCAAAGCTGTATTGTTCTTCCATGATACCTTGCGCACGGTAGGCACTTGGTAATTAAGGAAATTTCATATAGCTCTGAGAGGACATATTCATGGCAAGGGGGAGGAAAATATGTGTTGGACCGTGCATCGAGAACACCCTTGATAGCTCATAAAATGGGGAGTTGAATTACATGCCTGCCAGATGCCAAGGAAAGACATGCTCATGAATCCCAGGGAAGTAAGATGAGCGCAGTTCATCCTTACGTCCAGGATCCTCAGCGGTGTCCTGCCAAGGCCAAGGCCAAGGTCATCCGGAGTGTGTACACCAACGCTTTCATGGGATTTGTTGCGCTTTGGGTTTTAAGCCTTTTCTTTTTACCCTCTAGTTTCATCATCAGAGAAAATAGTCCTTGTACCCCCTTTTAGCTCGTCCTCAGGCTTTCTCAGTTTTAACAAAGGAGGGTTTAGAAAACTTAAAAGTGATTGCTAAATATAGTTGACAGTGAAAATGCAGCAGCTCCTCAGTGTGTATACATATTTAACATATTGAAGGGCTTTAACATAACATTTCTATTGAGATACAGTTCACATATCATAAAGTCCATTCCTTTGAAGTGTCTAATTCAGTGGTTCTTTGGTATACTCATAGGGTTGTTCATTTTTCATGACTAACTAATTTTAGAATGTTTTTGTCACTGCAAAAGGAAACCTTGTGCCCATTAGCAGTGACTGTCCTTTCCCTCCTTCCCCAGGCCCCCGGGAACAACTAATCTGCTTTGCATCTCTATGAATTTGTCTACTGTGGAAATTGTGCCATCTCTCTGATCTCTCTACATTGTGTTCTGCTAATGAGCCCTCCGTGCTGTCTTCTGAGCACTCTCGTCTACTTCGTCTTCTAGACAAGGAGTACAAGGCAAGATACCATCGGGCCAGGGGTTTTAGGAATGTACCCACATAACGACTAGGACCTGAGAAGGTGGTATCACAAAGGTCATCGCTCTCTTTGTCTGTGTGGGCTTCAATGTTCACAAAGAGGTGGGATGGTGGAGTCACGGTGCAGCCCTCAGGGCTAGTGCGGCCGAGCAACGTCGCACAGCTGAGGCCTATTTCCAGATCTATTTCCATATCCCCTCACAGTGCAGCTCACGTATGTCACTCGCCCAATTCAGACCATTAGGCCAAAGGAGCTACTCAGAATCTTTGTTACCAGGCAGTGTAGAGGGACACAACTGGAAGATATGGCTGAAGGTAAAAGCATCACGTTCCTGGTTTTGGTTGCCGTGGCAATCTAGACAGTCCTTAATCTCCAGTCAACATTTAAAGTCACAATTTGCTTTGCTCTCTCTCCTTTAAGGCCGATTTCTTTTCTTTGCTTTCTTTCTTTTTTTTTTTTTTTGGAGACAGAGCCTCAAGCTGTCCCCCTAGGTAGAGTGCCATGGCATCACAGCTCACAGCAACCTCCAACTCCTGGGCTCAAACAAGTCTCCTGGCTCAGCCTCCCAAGTAGCTAGGACCACAGGTGCCCACCACAACGCCCGGCTATTTTTTGGTTGCAGCTGTCATTGTTGTTTTGGCGGGCCTGGGTTGGATTCAAACCCGCCACCTTAGGTGTATGTGGCTGGTGCCTTAGCCACTTGAGCCACAGGTGCCGAGCCTAAGGCTGATTTCTTCTGTGGAAAATGCTGGAGTGTCCCGTGTAGGATCTGAAAAGAAAAACAAACCCAAAGAAAATGCTGAGGGACAAGAAAATTGGGAAGTTGACCCAGCGCCATCTATCCAATCCCAGGATCTCCTAAACCTATGCAAACTTTCCAGTTGTACACCTTCTATTTACAAGAATCAGCCTCAAGCCACCTACTCCAGTATAGTGCCTCACTTAGGTGTCTTGCTATCCCCAGGACACAGCTGGCATGTACCTCCCTTTCTCTCCCCTCCATGCTGAGAACCCTCCTCTTTTGTTCTTTCTCATAAAGTCAGTATCATAGCTCCAGTTCCCCTGGTTGGAAACTCTATGACAGGGGTGTCCAACCCACAGCCCGTGGGCCATGTGTAGCCCAGGATGGCTATGAATGCGGCCCAACACAAAACAGTAAACTTACTTAAAACATTATGAGATTTTTTTTTTTGGTGGAACATGGTTGTATGGTTCTCCAACATAAGCTTTGTAGATGACAACATATCACAATGTCATGTAAAATAAACATATGCATGCTCTCACTATTTGTATGCGTGAGTGGCTTCAATTATGATGGTGTGTGGCTTCCAGTGTGTTAATTTCCAAGCGAAGACAGTCAAATTGATTCCATCAGATGTTATATGAGCTCGTGGTGACTTGGCAAGGCAGTGATCATCAATAATAGTTTGACCTATCATTGCAACATTAGGTGTTTAACGGTATTTAGAAGTCAGGTAAGCATTCTTATTTGGTTATTGAGGGCACTTCCACCCCTCAATGGGGCCTCGCACGTTGCACACCGCACTTTACATTTGGCCCTCTGCCTTGCCCTGCATCAGCAGCTGAGATGTGTAAGGGCCCAAACCTCGATTTCTATTTTCCTGTCAATTAATTTTCATAATAAAAGTAAATATAATCCCTTATCTATTATGATTTTAATCCCAGCATGTTTTCCGCAACGTCTCAAAAGTAAACAGAACCCAAAGAGAAAACTGAACAGATGACTACATTTTTGTCAAGGCATATAGTGAGGCACTCTGCCTAATCTGTAGGGAATTTGTGTAAGTTTTCAAAGACTAGAATTTGAAAAGGCGTTATGTGCGAGAACGTGCTGCCAAGTTCAATGTGTGTGAAAGATTGTGTGGCAAGGACAAGATAACAGACCTGAAAAAACGTCTGTCTTCTCAACAAATTTTGGTTTTTTGAGACAGAGTCTCCTAGCTTGGCACCTGTGGCTCAAGTGGCTAAGGCGCCAGCCACATACACCTAAGGTGGCAGGTTCGAATCCAGCCCGGGCCCAC
>CAUYQV010118587.1:0-16712 GCA_963574575.1 Galagoides demidoff
CACCTCCCAAGTAGCTGGGACCACAGGCGCCCGCCACAACGTCCGGCCATTTTTTGGTTGCAGCCATCATTGTTGTTTGGCAGGCCCAGGCTGGGGATTCGAACCCGCCACCTTAGGTGTACGTGGCTGGTGCCTTAGCCGCTTGAGCCAAAGGCACCGAGCCCTTAATCTTGATGTATAATTTTTTTAATGTGTAGCTGTAATCTATTGACTGAGATTTTATTGAGTATTTTGGCATCGATATTCATTGGTGAAATTTTTCTATCTGTTTTCTTTTTAGTTGGGTCATTTCCTTGTTTTTGGTATTAGGGTGATGTTTGCCTCATGGAACATGTTAGGGAAAGTCCCTTCCTTCTCAGTGTTTTAGAATACATTTTAGAGTATATGTGTAAGCTCAGGTTTGATTTTTATCAAAACTCCATACCAATACTGGTGTGAAGAAACCTGGTCTAGGGATTTTTTTTTTAAATCTCAGTGGTTGATATAGGTCTTTTCAAGAGATCTATTTCTCCCTGGCTAAGTCTAGGGAGGTAGTGTGATTCTAGGTATTGGTCCAGTTCCTCAATATCATCAAATTTCTGAGTGTAAGAGTGTTTTGTGGTAGTCAGAAATAATCTCTTCTATCTTTGTTGTAATTTCTCCTTTTTCATTTCTGATTGAGGTTATTAAAGATTTACTTATTTGTGTCTCATTAACCTGGCAAAAGGCTTATCAATTTTGATTGTCTTTTCAAAGAACCAATTTTTTGTTCATTGATTTTCTGCAACTGTTTTTTGTTTTCAAATTCACTTATTTCTGATTTAATTTTGGTTATTTATTTTCATCTGCTGGCTTTGGGATTGGATTGCTCTTCCTTTTCTATTTTCTTGAGATAATTCATTGGATTGTTCATGTATTCTCTTTCTGTTTTTCGAATGTAGTCATCTAATGCAATAAATTTCCAACTTAGGACTGCTTTTGTAGTCCCACAGGGTTTGGTAACTTGTAGCTTCATTGTTGTTAAGTTTGAGTAATTTACTAATTTTCTCCTTTGTCTCTTCCTTTACCCAACCTTCATTCTGCATAGGTTGTTTAATTTCTATGCCTTTGTGTGGGATGAAAATTTTATTAGAATTGAGTTCCACCTTTATTACCTTGTGGTCTGAGAAGATACAAGGTATAGTTTCAGTTCTTGTGATTTGTTGAAGTTTGATTTGTGTCATCTATTTCTGAATATGTTACATGGACTCACAGGAAAAATGTATATTCCTTTACTCTGGGATGGCATGTTCTGCAATATTTATTAAGCCTATTTGTTCTAGTGTTGCATTTAATTTCCTTGTATCTTTGTTTAGTTTCTGATTAGAGGATCTGTCCAATTCTACTAGAAAGGGGTTAATGTCCCAACTATTATGGTGTTACAGGACATCATATAACTCAGGCCAATTAAGGTCTGTTTTACAAATCTGGGAGCAGGGATGTATAAATATTTAGAAATAAAATGTCTTCTTGATGTACTCCCTTGTCCAGTATGAAGTACCTTCTTTGTCTTTCTTAATTCAGTTGCTTTACTTGTATGCTTCAATTGCATCTACTTGTATCTGAAAATAAGATTGCTACCCCTCCTCTCTTCTGATTTTCACTTGCCTAAAATGTTGCTTTCCAACCCTTTGCCCTGAGTCTTATTTTGTCTTTCAAGGTTAGGTGTGTTTTCCATAGACAACATGTGGATGGCTTGTGCTTTTGTATCCAATCAGCCAACCTGTGCTTCTTCAGTGGAGAATTCAAGCTGTTAACATTTATTAAGAGAATTGATAAGTGTAGGGTTCCATTCATCTTATTTTATGAAGGTTTGTTGATAAGTTTTATCCTTTGCACATTATGAAAACTGGTTTTTATATGTTAGTTTGTAAGTGTTTATATTGCTGGTCATTCATTGGGATGTTCAGTGTGGAAAAGGGGTAATTCCTGTGCAGCTCTTCTTGTGGCAAATTTCTTCAATGTTGGATTTCTCCATGAATCTTAAAGCTTAGTTTAGCAGGATACAGAATTCTAGGTTGAAAATTATCTTGTTTAAGAGGGTCAAATGTTGCTGACTATTCTCTTGTGCCTTGGATATTTCAGAGAACTCAGCTGTTGTCCTGATGGCTCTTCCCCTGTACGTCAATTGGCACTTACTTCTGGCTGTTTGCAGAGTGTTCTCTTTGGTCTTGAGTTTAGACAAGTTCATTACAATGTGCCTTGGAGATGCTCTATTTGTGTTGAAATGAACAGGAGTCTGATATCCCTCTTAAAGGAGTGTTAGGGAATCTTTAGTGAAACTTGGGAAATTTTCATTTATGATATCGTCCAGTATGGCTTCCATTCCTTTGGAAAATTCTTTTCCCCTTCAGGAATACCTATTTTGTATGTTTGAATGTTTTGTGAAGTCCCATAATTCTCTATGTGACAGTTCTTTCTTTCTCTTTTTTCTGTCTCTTTAATTCCCTGGGTTAGCTCAAGAACTTTATTCTCTAGCTCTTATACTCTTTTATCTCCTTTGTCTAATCTCTAATTGATACTTTCTACTGTATCTTTAAGATCCCTGATTGACTCTTTTAAGTTCTTAAGTTCCCCCATTTCCTTTCTCTATTCTCCATATCTTTTGCCCATTTTTTGATACTGTTTTTCCTCATCAATTCTCATCAATTCCCTTTATTATTTTTGTCATAATATTTCAAATTTCCTTTCTGTCATTTTCATTACTTCTTCATAGGTGGAATCCTATGCAGTAAATACCTCCTACACCCTTGGGTGGTTGTTCATTCTCAATTTTCATGTTGTCAAAGTTTTTTCGTGGTTCCTATTCATGTATATTTTCTTCTTGTTCTCTTACTCCCTACTTTTTCCTTCTCACTACCTCTTTCACTTTAAATTACCTTGTCTCAGAGCTTAGGTATTTAAGTGGCATTTTGGTATACAGCCAAAAGAAACATAGGGGTAAAGAGTGAGAAATGTGAAAGAAAAGAAAAAGAAGAAGGTGGAGAAAAAAAACTGAAGAAAAGGAGAGAAAAAGGACAGTAAGGTGACAGATAGTGACAATAGAAACGGTGGGTTTTGGAGGGATGCTTTAACCACACCCACAATTCTAGGACTTTGTGGGGGCCAGGCTAGGTAAGTCCCTCAAAATGAAGAGCTCCTTAGCAGCCTGGGAAAAAGCAAGACCTCTCCTCTGACAAATATAGAAAGAAATCAGCATTATGTCACAGTGAGTACCTACCAATCCATTCTTTTCAAAGGCCAAAGGTAGAAAGACACCCTAGATCATATGGTCATGGCTTTTCTGAGCTGAACCAATGCTGTGATGCCCAGCCAGTTCAATGCCATGATGCCCAAGCCCTCACAGAAAAAGACACACAAAAGTCAAAAAAATAAAGAAAATAAAAAATACAATTATTTAAGATAAAGAAGGGAAAAGGGGGGATATCTTAGATTTTGTGTAAAAAATTTATGTGGGAAAGATAAGAAAAGTAGAATAATCTCTACCAAAAGAGAGAGAAAGGAAACCAATAAGAAAGAAAGGATAAAAGGGGCTGACAAACCATAACAAAAATGGAAGAGCCTTTGCTATTGAAAAGGGAAAAATGAAAAAATGCTTCCAAACAAAATAATAAACAACAACAACAAAAGAGAAAAAAATACAGAAAAAACTCAGGAATAAAATTGAAAAAAAGAAGCAAAGAAAAAGTAAAACAGTGTATGTGTGTGTGTATAGCAATATATACATACACACATATCTCTATTATAGGAGATGAAGAACACACGCTGGACTTACTGTATATAATGGGGGTTGGAAATCATTCTCTGTTTGCAAAGTAGACAGTATCTTGTCTTCCTGACTTCTTTGCCCTCAATTCAGGCCTCTTTGCTTCACGAGTATTCAGTCCCCATGGAACTGGGATCCCACCATAGCTTTCACCAGACTTCCCAGGAGGCCCATCAGACACTACTCCCTCACAACAAAGAGGCCCTTCTGGGGGGCGGGACCACTCAGCTCACCCCACATATGGGTGCTGAAGCTCAACAGGTGCTCCAGAGCCAGCCACTCACTAGTACTCTGCAGGCTGTTCTTTCTGCACATGGCCTATAATGGCAGGGTCATGCCAGCAGCTAAGCCTATGGAAGAACAACCCTGCCCAGCGTTTAACCTCTGCCAAATACTGTTAGAGTTCACTCACTGTAAAAACAAAATCAAAAAACCGTAGGACAAACCTTTTCCATCCCTAATCCTCCATGAGAGAGCTGGACTATTGGCCAGCATCTGCCCATACCAAACACCTGCCTTCTGTGTTGGTTTTCCTAAACTCTTGATCTCATTGGCTCCTGAAGTCTCTCACTGCTTCACTGTGCCCCTAGAGTGATGTCTCTGGATAGATTCCTTCATCCAGAAGAGGCTAAAGACCTTTCCCCCCGGTCTCACCATAAGTAGTTGGTAAGGAGATGTTTCTAGTTTGCCATCTTGTCCTGCCTTCCAAAATAGACATTTTTTTTTTCAAAATAGAAATTTTTTTACATCTTGTTTTATTTACATGTCCTTCCAAAGGAGGTTAAATTTATAAATGCCCATATATACTTCTTATAATTCTTCAATCTTTTAGACAACTTTTAGATTAGCTTTAGAATTAATTTTATTAATTTTTCAAGTAAAAGATGCATTTGACTTTCATATGTTGACCTGTTTGTGGGTGATTAACTTGGAGACATTCTGCTATATATTACCCTTGATACTATACACACACACACACACACACACATACACATGCACATATATAAATAAATAAATATTGCAGATACTACACACACACATACATGCACAGACTTTCTTGATTTTAGGAATAAAGTAACTAGTATAGGCCTCTCTATGAACTCTAATATAGAGTACCTTTGTTAGAGGACTTAGTGTAAATGAATAAGTCAGTAAGTTACTGTATTCATTCTCCAAGGAGACAGGCTAATAGGAAGGATTTAATCTAAACTTTAAAAAACCGAATGATTATCACAATATTATTTATCATCAATGTAATGAATATATTTCTAAATACATTCATTCTAAAGGTGTACTTCTTGGCCCTAACCTTCAGAGATATTATGAGATATGTATCATACAGGATTGTTAGTAATAGAAAACAAATATATAGTAATCAGTATTAATTATATTCTCAAAGAAATATTTCCCATGAAAAACAGAAAATTATATTTTACTGCATGTCAATGCTGACAGAAAGTCTGTATGTGATTTGGAAAAACTCACATAACAAATATTTTGTATTAAATGATGAAAATAATAACAGTGATCAGTAGTTTGTTGTACATTTTACTATATTGAATTTTAAAAATAATCCCATCTAAAAATGTCAAGGAAAATGTGTTTTATATATTCTTTTTTGTATCATTTAAATCTACAAAATGTTAGAAGAATAACACAATGGATCTTATACATGTAACATTTTCTATATTCATCAATTTTCAACAGCCTCTTTTGTTTTTATCTTTCTTTCCACACCAAAATAGGGACATTCTCTTCCAAAAACTAGGACATTCTGTTATATAAACACAATACTACTATCAGGCCCAAGAAACTTAACATGATAAAATAAGCTTATCTAATAAACACCTCCTATTCAAATTTCCCTAATAATCTCAATGTGGTTCCTTAGAACTGTTTATTGCTCTTATTCCTAGATTCAATCAAGATCATAAATTGTACTTAGTTATTATCTTTGTAAATCTACAAACCTGCTTTTTTAGGACTTCATGACACTGATTATTTAAATGTCTAGGTCAACTGTCTTAGATAATGACTCACAAGCTGAATTTTTGTGTGACTATTTCTTCACATTTATGTTGAGATTCAATGTTTTTGGCAAGAAGACTGCATCCAATTGTATTGCATTGATAATTCTGGTTTTGATCTCTTGATTAAGGTGCCTTTGCAAGATTTCTCCATTGTAAGGTTTTCATTCTAACTTTGTTATTAACAAGGGGTATGTGGCTATGTGAATGATCTGTTCCCCAATAACTGGCAGAATGATTTTAGATCCATTGATGACTCCCTGATTAAGTAAATTATTACACTGATGGATGGGAATGGCCATTTTCATATTCTGTCATTCTTTTTGCATATCTTTGCTGACATAATTGTGTGAAGAACAACTCTTTATTCCATTTTTACCTTTTTATAGCATCACTATGAACTTAGGAAATTTTTTAAAATTTAAAGTCTTTCTGTTTTTTTATACTCAAATCATTCCAAATTTAAGTAGTGGCATGTACTTGCAGTGGAGTACAATTACAATACACATCAATGTGGCTAAATCTAGCAAAAATAAAAATGATTGAAATAAGCCTGACCCAAAGGTGATAATCCATTCAATGAATTTAAAAATGAATTCTATATGATACCATTTTATAAAGTTAAAAATCTGAGAAAAAATATATCTGTGGTGTTAGAAGTCAGGAAAGTGGTTACTCTTGATGGTGCATAAGTATTTCTTCCAGTTCGTAGTGTTCTATTTCTTGATATGGATTCTGGTTAAAATATCCTGGTAATGAAAATTCATCAAGCACTGCCCCTATTAAACTGATACTTTTCTATTTGTATGTTGTGTGTCAATAAAAAGTTATTTATAAAAAGTCTAAATTTGCTCAACTGTGCAAATCTTGCCTCTTTGACTTCTTGACATGTTCCTATCAGTCATGAAGCAATTCTTTGAGTTCCTTGCTCCCAAATATGTTTGTTTTCTGTTTGTACTTTTCCTGTTCCCAACCTAAAGCCAGCAGTTCTTCAAGTAGTTCTTATTTTCTTTCTTTGAATAGACTTATTTTAACAGCCAAATTCTGGGCAGCAAATATACTTATTGGTGTTGGAGTATCATTACTTCTAAACTCTTTCAAAGGCTAGAGAGAACTAGACCACACACACATGCATATACTTTAAAAAAAAATTATGAGATTGTTCTGATACCTCCAAGGTGAGTCAAACACCACAGGGCTTTTCTTTCTTTTCCTATCTAATTTTTTTTTCTCTTTTCCCATGGTAAGGACTCTGATTTCCAAGTATATCAATCTTATGTGCATATTTCCTCATTTGGCTTTTTCTGTAATACTGACAAAATATCTTTGTACTTATTTCACTGACACTATTATAAAAAACAAGCCTACAAAGGAAAATCCAACAATACAAGAAAAAAAGCTTATAAAGGAGTAGTCAAAGCAACACTCAGTGACCAAGTTCTAGCTTCATTTCTTTATCCTTTGTAATTATTTTAATAGAGGTGCTTCTATTCTGTTAAGGCATATAATAGTATATTTCTAATATCATTCTTTCACCTGATCCCAACCTTTAATTTGGTCATAAATCAAAATTAGCACAACAAATGCTCACTATTAGTCATTGGTCAGGTTCTTCCCAATTTTCTTTTGAATAGATAAAGCAAGTTTTCTAGTAGTTACCTCGGGAAGTATCTCAATTCCAGTATCCCATGAATTTCTATGTGTTTACATGTGTTTTATACAGTCTGAGTACTTGACAGAAGCATTGGCTGAGTGGCTCATTCATTCTTTAAGTTTCTTAAATGTGTTAAGGCAGTGTTACATTTCTTTGCATGTTGCTGTATGATGATCAACCTTTTTTTAGTGATTTGCTCATTTTGTTAAATAGCTCAGAAATTATTTCTCTTTGTTTTTATGGTGTAATTGTTTTATTACGATATAACTCAGAGTTACCAATTCTGGACCAATATTTCATGTTATGTGGTAGGCTACTTACAGACGTTAAATTAGGGATTTCTATTTAACCAGAAATATTTCTTAGATTATGATTTTAAATTAATTCTGCTCTATCTTTTGTTTGCTTTTTAAAACTGAACCAATTACATACATATTGGCTCATTTTGTAGTTCCGTTTATGTAGTTTGTATACTCTTTGTTGTGTCTATTATGTTACTAATGATCTTTATCGTAGTTTAAATCATATCTATCCCTTCTGGGAAATTTTGGATGTACCCTGCATTTCTGAGAGTTATCTTTCAATTTCCTACCTAAATTTGGTCAATTCTTATGTCACATTTCTTTTTTTAAGAAAAATTTTTAGTTCTGATACATATTTTTGAGTTTCTGAATCAAGTTAGTACATATATGCACAGATATGAATTCTTTACTTTCAAGACTTTCGGGAATATATCTATTTCCAAAGTTGCTTCTTTTTCCCCTAGAAGGAGGGGATAATTTTCAAAATTGCTACTCTGGGCCACTTCTGGTACTATGTCTTTTCAGGTTCTGTCTTTGTTCCAGAGTAGCTAACACTCTCCTCCACCAAGTGTTAGATGTGTTCTCATTAATTCTGAGGGTCTTTCTAAGAGTAAGCAAGTGTTCCAACTGATAGGCACTGATCACCTCTCTTTCCTGCCCTCACCACAGTGGGTTTTAGCAGGGACTTCAGCTAACCCTCCTGATTAGGGAAATTTTCATACTACTTGCACATCATTTGATGTAGTTAGTATTCTTAATCTCCTACTTATCATTAACTGTAAATTAAAGGTGGTAGGTTTTATTTTCACTTCTGGTTGATCTGTATAATTTTCAGAGTATGAGTAGAAAGAATTAGATCTACACGGTGTCCATTTACCTGTAAAAACTAAACAATTTTTAAGATTAAATCATTCATTCTTCTACTTGTGGTTATGATTTCTTGTGTGCATACTATGATGCATTATACGTAGTCTGATATCATTGATTTAATGGTCAATAACTATGTACTGAGAACCACTTATGTGTCAAATACATGGAGTGTTTCAACTTACTAGAAACTTTGAAATCTTTCAATGGGTATAATTCTCAATCTAGTACCAAGGCAAGAGTTATTATTCTTATCTGTTAGTAGAACTACTTATTAGGAACTTAAAGTGCTTTGAGAAAATTTTATTCATCCCCACAATAATAACTACTGAGAAAACAGTTTTTGCCTATTAGATTTAAGGGGAAAAAATGAACACAGTACTTACTGTTCACTTAATAAAATGTCAGATATTCTATTAAGAAATAACCCTAACTACTTTCCATCCTACCCCCATGGTTCAGTTTGTCCATGGTGGTAAGATGGAGCATAACCTCACAGAGAAGGCCCTGGCACTGGTGAATACTGTTGTGACTTATTCAAAGTCTCACTCAATTGGCCACATTTTGGTAATACAGCAAGTTTGAGCAGGTTCTTCTCACCCCTGCTGAGATCCTAGAGCTTTTCAGAGCCTGAAGAAATAGTCAATACTGCTCAAACTGTAGCTTCAAACAGCTCACCATTAAGGAAACTGTGCTGAATGGTTTGGTGGCCACTGAGGTATGTATATGGTTTTATATTGGCAAGATCATAGGCAAACATGATGTCACTGGCTATAATGTTTGAAGACCAAACTTAACATCTGATTATATTTGATTTATTATTTGAGCAAACCATGTGTGATTAGACTGTTATCTGAATAAGTTGTGCCACACACACACAAAAAAAGAAAGAATCCTGATTATAAACTGAAGAGGTGTGTAAAACTGTAAAAAGGAAGAGTTCAAAAAAAGTTTAAGGTTCTAGATGTCAAAAAACTTCTACTTAAATAAGGGTGACAAACCAAAAATATGGAACAGGATGCTGATCTGTGTTCAGTGAAGCTTAGAGGAGGTCAAGTCAAGGGAGGGCTGAACGTCAAGCATCATGGTAGTAGAAGAATTGTGTCAGATAGGTATTAAATTGTAAAAGGAATAAAAGTTAGTTGACCAGAAATCTTGCATTCCAGTCCCCAAATCCAGAGTGATCATTCCACGTTTATTACACACTGAAGAATGGGTTTGACTAACGTGAGTGATGACTTTTGTGAAGGTGTTAGAAATCAAAGCTATAAAGGTTGAAATGGGACTAGTGCCTTGACAACTTCAAAAGTCAAAATGAAATATTTCAAGTTAATACAATGAGAAGTAGAAAGTATTTTGCTCTTGATCTGGAGGATGTCATGATGAAAGCAGTTTATTAGGAAGAAATGATGGAAGGTGTTTTACAACAACAACTCTTAAATGTGTTTTTTTACTGTGCCATCAATGACAGCCAAGAGTTCTGAGAGTGACACCTCTTCACCTATGACTCGCATAATATATAAAGAAAAGTTGGATTCGTGTTTAATTTCTGCTGCTCTGGCTGTAACTTGGTTCCTATTTCTCTTACTCTTGGGAGAAAATGGAAATGCAAACAAGCGAGAGTAATGTCCCTACTCTGCATTCATATAGTTATAAAAATATATTTTATTTACATACTGTATTTAAAGACAGAATTAAAGTGTCATTCTTACTCACTTGCCTTTAGATATGAATAAATTTCAAAAATATGCATTTATGTGTATATTTAAATTACTGTATTTGTATGGATTGACTCATTACTAGTAATCAGTACGGGCCCTTTAACCACTGCACTTACTGCACCAGCCAGAGTGTAGTTTGCTGGGATAGAGGCTAGAGTGGATTGTGAAACTCTATGACTAAGGTTGGCTCATCTGAATGAAGTCATCATGGTACAGAAATGACATTGACAGTGGAGAAGATGAACAAAAATGACAGACATTTTCAAAAGAAAATAATAAAACAGAGAGACTGGATATGAGCAAAAAGACTATTATCACTGTTTTCTGAACTTCAGATTATTACTATGAGTGGGAAATCATGAAATCTAAAGACTCAAAGGGCTATGAATCCATATTTATTTTTGCCTTCTGTCCTCAACAAGTGTTATTAAATGACTTATATAGCAATCATTGTTCCAAACACTAGAATTTCTACTTAACACAGTAGAAAGGTAAACTCAGTGATCTTTTAGCTCATGCTGAATAATAATAAAAAAAAATATAATAAACTTCTCTTCTTCATTTTTTTGATTAAAATGAATTTAAATTTGCTGGGGTGTTGTATGTTGTTTTGTTTTATTTTTAGAAAGCAGAATTTTTTCTATGTAATAAAAACATAAATAATATTCTTTGGGAATTTGATAAATTAATATTAATTTTGTCCCTAGCATTCTTCCAGGTACCTTGTATATACACATCATCTCAGTTAATCCTTTAAACATTGAAATGTTAGAGTTGTTTCAAACTTTCAAAGATAATGAAAATGAACCCTAGAATAATTGGAAGTGTGCCTCATCAAATATCCTGGTAAACACTTTGAGTGAGGATTTGAACACTGAACTGAATCTATAGGCTCATGCATTTTTTTATTAAACGACCTTTTTAATGATGAGGTGTGTACTGTAATTCACCCAGGCAACTTTCCTTATTTGAATCTATGCTATTGAAAATATTTTTTAAAATATCTGAGTACAGATTTAATTTTAGTTAATATTATAATTTTACTTAATAATATAGTTTTTCTTTGATTTTGAAAATATGCGCATGTATTAGAATCCTTATTCTCTGAATAGAGAAAATTCAGTTCTTCTAAATACAGATATTTATGGTAGAGAACAACAGATACAGAAGGTATAGAACTGTGCTGTCCAAGTGGTAGTGACTAGCCACATGGGGTTACAAATGAAAATGATTGAAATTTAAAATTTCTTTTCTCAGTTGAACTAGCCACATTTCTACTTCTCAATACCTATGTGGAGATGACTATTGGCTACTACACTCATCTTGACTTGAATATAAAGAATATTTTCATGTTGTAGACTATTTTATCAGACAGCTACAGAATATTGGATTGGATAAATACCAATTGTGCTCTGAACACGGAATGATTTTTGTTTAATTTACGTTTGATTAACTCTCCAACCAAACTTAATTTCTGATTTTATTGTCTCCTTCAATAGCAATATAACAAAATCCAATTGATGGCTCCTGTTAAGTAAGGCTTAATTGTATGTGTAATATGTAGTCCTTATATTTAAAATTAGTTTC
The DNA here is from genome assembly GCA_963574575.1 of Galagoides demidoff. Classification (NCBI taxonomy): domain Eukaryota; kingdom Metazoa; phylum Chordata; class Mammalia; order Primates; family Galagidae; genus Galagoides; species Galagoides demidoff. The sequence goes on from CAUYQV010118587.1 coordinate 11,943, forward strand.
TAAGTTTCTACCATTTGTAAGTAAAAGTTTTATGTCTATCAGTGATTACTGAAAATAAGTCTCAGTTATCATCTAGTAAAAGGTGTTACCTTTGTTGACATTTATTCCTTTAAACACACCTAAAGGTGGCTGCTGTTTTAATCAGCTCTGTGTCTCATAGGTATTTAATACTTGGGAATTATCATAATCCTCACCTGTCACTGTATGATACGAAGAGAAAAGTATATAGTATAAATCAGTAAGTTTGCTGGACTTGACAAATCCAGAATTATTGTAGCAAAATCATATTTCCGAAAGTCTTTAATTCCATGACAAAAACAAATGAAGATCAGGCCAGCACCTTTTCCCCACTACTATTCTGGTTATCAAAAATATACAACAGCCTTATCTCCTGCCATGTGAATAAATCATTAAGTTTCTGTTGTCTGTTACAGCATCGTGCAAAAATGACAGGGTGGATTTTACCAAATTTGGAACAGCTGGAACTGAGGTACAACAAAGGGCCCATATGAATACTAATTCTGGAGAGACACGCCGTATGAATTTTGATGCTTTGAACAGAGAAAACAAATAGCAGTTTCAAATTTGAAATTCAAATCAAAAGTCACAAGTACAGATGGTTGAAATTACAAAAGTGAGATTGGCAGTCAGGTTTCTTCTCACTGGGGCAGCCCTGGATAGCATGTACCGGAGTGAGAAGCACTAAAGATTTGGTTATTTCATGATGTTCAGAGATTTCCCAAGCCACACTTGTGCTGTGGTTCCCAAAACGTCTGCCTCTGGTCACAAAATTAAAAAGGAAATGGGCTATTTAAGTTGTAGTGTTTGTATTGAGGCTATTCTATGGACTCCTTTTGATTTGTCAGCCAGAAGAGATGTTGGAAGAAGGTGGTTCACAAGACCGAGAAGGACGATATTAAATCACTGCCTACTTGGAGATGCCAGTAACAGGATAGCCATGAATTAATGGTTTAGCTGTTTGCCAAATCATCTGTTACTTAACTGGCAAACCCTAGGATGTCCATATAATCTTTGCTTTCCTACCCTCCACATGCCGAATTAAACATCACTTTGTGTAACTTGTCTTATTTTCCCCCATTAAATCATCTAACTGAATTGATGCATACAAATTGAGACAAATTCGATCCTGGAATTGAAATAGATAGAATATATTATACTGCTGCTCATGCCTCTCTGAAATGTGAAAAGAGTATTATACCTAGTAAAAAGCTTTCTCTATCAGTGATACTGTTATATCACTCATATGACAAGATATCTTAGCAGCAATGCATCACAAACTTTATTGTAATCATGGTGCTGATAAAAATGTAAATATTGACACTTTAAAACTGAATAGTAAGCATGTGGGTAATCTTGTTTTCCTTCAAGTTATCTTTAATTTATAAACGTTCAAAAAGTGAATGATTCTCAAAAATTCAAGGATGCTAAGCTTTACCTCAGAGCATAACTTACTTATTTGAAGACATATGCTAGTGGAAACAGTCATTTCTGTAAGATTGTCTTATTTAAAAGGAGGGAAAATATGATTAGTAAAATTAATTATACTCTAGTGTAGTAAATGTAGATTTTTAAAACTGGAAATGACCTTTTAAAATTTTTTTAATTAATTATTTTTTATTAAATCATAACATTATACATTGATGCATTTATGGAGTTCAGGGTACTGCTTCCATATACAATATGAAATGTTTACATTGAACTAAACAAAGCATCTCATGTGGACTTGCCATTTCAGAATAGAAAATCAAGGTCAAAGGCGGGTATAAATATAGTCATCAAATTGAAGTTCAGTATTGCAGGGATTGGGTATTCAGTCTTTGTTTTTGACAGATGCTTTTCATTAGACTTTGTTTCTTTCTAATTCTGAACATTCTCAAATGATTTCCTTTGGAATCTTTCCTTTCCTGAGGTTTTATGGACTGTTCTTTCCCAATGACTAGTATGTATGACAGGGCTGCTTACATTGACCTCAGTGGAGTATTGGGAGTCAGGGTCCCAGAAAAACCTATTTCCAGATGCTTCACCCACTTCACAGACACTGACATCACAAAAACCTAGTTTGGGTCAGACTTTTGTTCTTCCCTCTCTTGTCTCCAACTTGCATCCCATTCTTTTATGGCTTTCTTTCCCTACTTTTCCCCTCCCATCGTTCTCCTCTCAGGCTTTGCTTCCTCTCCTTTGACGTGTCTCCTTTCCCTCTTTTCCACTGCATTCCATCTACTTAAATGCCAACCAGCACTGTGTTAGGTCATAAAATATGAAAAAGTCAACACTCCTTCTCTGTTCCTACGGCATTAACTGATACAAGAATTTTTACTGGCAAAATAACTATGGATCAAATAGTAAAACCTAGCATTTTAAAGCTCCGGCACTGAAATCACTGTCCTGCCATTTTCTAACTTTCTTGAACAAGCTATACATCCTTTCTAAGTATTAATTTTCATACACATATATGTAAATGAATATGAAAACTATTATCTCTTAACATTGCTGTTAATTAGTGGTATTTCTTAGAATCAATGAAATTTGGTATTTATGTTTAATTGTTAAGCTTTTTATCCTTTACCAACCCATTGCTCTATTTTAGTGGGTATAAACAAATTAATTATAAATATAGTCAAGAAATATAGATTAGAAGGAAACTTTAGCAACCCAGAAGTAGGATTTTTTTCACTCTTTAGATTTTCTTTGCAGAGGACTTAAGGAATGAAAGATAACACAATATTCTACATAATTGCAGAGAGAAAGGGATTTATATACATAAATGAAAGTAATTATATTTTAAGATTCCTTTTTTTTTTTGAGACAGAGTCTTATTTTGTTACCCGTGCTAGAGTGCTGTGGCATAGCTCACAGAAACTTCAAGCTCTTGGGCACATGTAATCCTCTTGCCTCAGCCTCCCAAATAGCTGGGATTACAGCTCCCCCCCATAACACCCAGGTATTTTTAGAGATGAGGTCTTGCACTTGGTCTGGCTAGTCTCAAATTCCTGAGCTCAGGCCATCCATCTGCCTCAGCCTCCCTGAGTGCTAGGATTACAGGCATCAGCCACTGCATCCAGCCCTGTATTTTAAGATTCTTTTTTATTTTATTTCATTTTTCTTTAAGATTCTTGATGAAGCTGCCTCTATAGCCAGAAATATGACTGCTTTATCCACTGTTCACTAAAATCCTCAAGGACATACCAACAAATCATCCTAGTTCTCTAGCTCTGCTCAGTGAAATCAAATAAAGATTCATTCTTCATTCTCATCAATGATAAAGCCTAAATACCAAAATTTTGCATTTACCTCCATTGCTACAGAAGATTTCAGTTTGGTCAAGTCCAAGAACATAGCACATTTTAGTGGGAGACAACCTATAATAGAGGAAAAGCTGTTTACTACGAGTTCACATCCTAGCTATGCCATGTTCTGCCACTATGACCTTGGATAAACTCATTAGACCTCGCTGCATGTCAGCCATCGTCAGAGAAATGAAAGTAGTATAAGTTGGAGGTTAAATGGAAGGATTTACCTGTAAAGTGTCCAACAGAGCACATGCATGTGACAGTGTGGTTCCCACCTCCCTCTCCTTCTCTTTCTTTTTTGGACTAAGATTTCTGCCTTGATGATGTGCTCTTGATAAATTCTAATGAGTCCTTTCACTGATTCCCTTAGAAGACATACTTCTGAATATAATTAGTCACAAAATAGAATTGTGAAGGAGGATAGACAAAACCATTATGCAAAGAGAACAAATGGATACAGAAAGGATGGATGTTGCATTTCTTGCTAGACCTTCTTCAGTCCAGTGGAAAGGTAACATTCATATGCAAAATGGAGATATCCACACCATTTTAATAATCTAGATTTTTATTTAAAAGAGAAGGTAACCTTTAAATACTGCAAACATGGAGAAATAAAGCAACCGTGTTTTGCATAAGCTGTATTAGCAGTACAATACCACATTCCTCCTGTTTAAGAAATGTATTTTTTCCTCATGATTTTAACACAAACAGATGAGGTTGGGTAGAAGGAAGAAGGCATACTTATTTTAGTAATGTTTGACCAGTGTTGTTGAGTGCACATGCAGACCTCTTTCTAGCTTGTCTGGGCCTCATCTCAGATCTCCAACGAATTCAATGAGACAGCAATATAAGTATTGGTGCTTTGATAATTATGTACATGTTTTATCAAAGCAGACATATTTTGTAATAAATAAGATAGACATTTCTAATCCAAGGAAATTAAAAGTAGCTTCTATTGTTGCATGAACTTTGGGATTTAATTATTAGCTTTAATCTTGAAAGCCTATTTTAAATGAATTAAACTGTGATTTGGTTCTTCAGCACAAACAGCCTCTCACCTCATTAGTCATTCACAATAATTACATGATTCATCATTTATGCTTGGGACTGATCAGACAGTGGTTTTTTGCACTTTATTGCTTTTCCCAAACTTAGTTTTTTTTGTTGTTGGTGGTGTTTTGTATTGAAGCAAAGCATTAAAGTTGTATATCTTAAGTCTCTTGCTTGTTACTAGCTTTGAAGTTCTCTTTTTTTTTTTTTTTTGAGACAGAGCCTCAAGCTATCCCCCTGGGTAGAGTGCCATGGCACCACAGCTCATAGCAACCTCCAACTCCTGGGCTCAAGCGAGTCTCTTGCCTCAGCCTCCCAAGTAGCTGGGACCACAGGCGCCCGCCACAACGCCTGGCCATTTTTTGGTTGCAGCCATCATTGTTGTTTGGCGGGCCCGGGCTGGGGATTC
>CAUYQV010118590.1:0-22479 GCA_963574575.1 Galagoides demidoff
TAAAACTATAACTGAGAAAATGACATGAAGGCTGTGTTGATCAGTTTGATGGAAGTATTTCGGATTGCATGTGAAAACCCCACACTGTACCCCAGAAGTGTATTAATGTACATAGTTACCATTCAATAAAAAAAATAAAAAATAAATAATTATTATTTTAGCCAAATAGGATACTTTTTAAACTGCTTTGACTTGTCCTATCTGTAATATTTTTGTTTTATGACTTTGATTTACTTTGTAATTACTAGGAGTAAATATTTAAAAAGTGGCAATAGATTAAAACTAACCATGATTTTTACCTTTTATAATTAGAAATTAAACTTTTTACAGAAGTCTCTGTTTTTCTATTTGAGTGAATAATCTCATTATGATCAATATCTACCTTTATCTAATTATGTCTACAAGGTAGAGTTAAGTGACATATCAGTAGGGTTATAATCTCATTTTTGCTTCTCATTTAATTTAATTTTGTTTATACATCTGTTCCAAAGAGTGCTTCTTATCTACTTTTAATTAAAATAATACGATTATGTTTCAGGTCATTGTAAAAAATATATATTTTTTCATTTTATCCTATGGTCACCTTTTAGGAGGGTCCCCCACCAACCTTACCGGCCCACGTGTACATGCCACCACCACCACATGCTAGGATTGCAGCTAGGATGAAATACCAACGTTGTATCCAGTCAACAGTGTCAAGATGTGAAAAGCCTTCCTTTAGCTAAACAAATCCTACCAAAGCAAAGGAAATGATTCTTATTTCTTGTCATGATTTTAAACATAGACAACTATTCCCCAAATTTAGAATTTACAATTCAAAGTATCATATCAATTTTAGAAAGATGATTTTTTAGCTAAAAATATACCAGAAAGTTAGTAATAAAGCACTGTTTCTTTTTAAGTGAAGAAAAATGTGGCAAAAGCAATAAAAATATAGGCTTTCTATGTTCATACCCTATTAAATTTATTGTCATATTTTTAAGTGCAACTAAAATAAAAACCTGTTTAAGATGAACTTTGCCCTAAAACTCTGTTCAGTAAGAGAAGCAGGAAAATCTGGGGGTGCTACACAGAGAGGAATTCCCTTTTGAGTTGCTATCAACTTCTAAACTTACAATCAAATGCTTGTTTCTCTAAAATTAGACTGGGTGTAGATCTTGCATATGTGTGTGTGGGGGGGTGATAATAACATTGATTTGAGCTGCACTTTCTCATTTTGAATCTTGAATTTCAATCAATTCTGAAGAGCATTCACTCTAGGACTAGAAAACAGGTGTCAGAAGTAGGAAAATGGGCAAAGTTACCAAGACGGGTGTGAGAATCAAGGGGTATGCTCTGCAATTCTGACAGGAAAAGGCCAGTGCGGGAGATGCACCTGTCTGCGGGTCCGGAACACACAAGGAAGTCTGGGCTGGAGACAGACAGGAATCGAGGAGCTGCTGCCACGCAGATGGCAACCAAAGGAATGTATTTCTCTCTTCTCTGTGCAGATCTGCTCAACTGATAAGTCCAACGATTTGTCTCACACTAAACTGCAAATTCACAGTTTCAATGACCTGAATAAATTTAATATTGTCCTTTCTTGCTCTTTCGAAGATGTTAATTGCAGTAACAGTAAAATATCTTTTTTTAAGATTCCAGTTAATAAGCTATGCCCAGCTCTGAATATGAGATGATGTATTCAAAGATTTATAAACACAAGAGGCATGGAATTTCTTTTAAATGCTTATAGGGATAGCATTTTTAATTCCTATCATGTATAATTCCCCTACAAAACAATGGTGTCATGACAAAATGGTTGCAGAGTATGCACTAATACATTTTATCTAGTTAGTCAAGCTCCCTTCCAGCAGTCCTGGTCTCAGGGATGCCTCATGTTAACTTACTTAGACTCTTGCTACTTTTTATCCTTCCCCACCTCTAACTATAACCCAGCAGGAAATTACAGCTATATTCCAGCATCTATTTCTTCAATTTCCCCATGAATACATCCACCTACTAGTATATCCTTCTATGTTCCCAAAGAGTTTTCTGTTCTCCAAACACAAGAATTTTAACTCCAAATGGAAGTATACAAAATCCAAACACTAAGCAAACACGAAGACAGGATGAATTTGTACTAGTCAAAGCCAAATGCTGGTTTTAGAAACAATTTGATGCTCAACCAAAAATATGTACTATCTTAATTATTTGATGTGAAAGTTTGTCTTGAGTAAATTTCCTGCTGTGTAATGTTACTAGAAATGTAACTCCATGAAGGCATAGATTTGTCTATCTTATTCATTTCTCTATTCCCAGAACATGGAATTTTATGGCCCAAAAGTAATACTCAAAAAAATTGTGGAATATTTGAACAAATAAATAAAATCAATTGAATAAATCTTGACAAACAAGCATCAAAACTACCTGTGGGAAATATTTACTTTATGTCCAGATAGGCGCTAAAAGGATGCAATGGAGCTCTGAAGTATCACACGTGAAGAATTCCAGGAACATGGGGACTAGACTGCAGCTCCCTTACGCTCCACTCCCAACTCCAAATGGCAGTTTTTACAGAATTACATGATTTCTGGGTCTGTAGTTGGCTGGAGAAAAGGCAGGCCTTGGGCTATCCTAGGATCTGTGGCAATGACTGCTGCAAGGCTTCCCCCCTGTTCTCAGAGACCAGCATAAAAAAGCTCATAGGTACACCTGGGATGGATTTGGCCCATGAGACCTGCAGTGACCTAGGGGAAGAGTGACACCAGCACCACACAGGGGACCACATCTCTATGGCCTTCCAGAGAGCAAGAAGGAACTGAACCAATGGACTGAATCCACCCTATCCCTAAAGCAGTGGGATGCCAAGGAGACTGGGGAAGTGTAATTTTTTATTAGAATACAGAAACCAGTACTTTTTGTTGTCGTTGGAAAAAAAGATGTTAAATTTTATATGGAAAAGGTATTCAAAAAATGTTTTTAAAAAGCAGTAAAATAGAAGCCTGTATACTATTGGTCGATGAATAATCCTCACAGTTAGGTGTTAATATTCCTGTTTTTATAGGCCAAAAATACAAGATCAGAGGTTGTCGCGTTGTCCTAGGCTATACAGCTGGTCAGTGAACTAGACTTCAACCTAGGATTGGGGCTCAGCCTCTTTAACCCCAGAGCCACAGTACTGCAGGAATCACACTGACCCTCCATCATGTGGTGACTGCCTGACGCACCTGTCAGCTTCACTGATGCTTTTTTATTGAGCACTAGAGTGTACACCTTATAAAAATAAAATTCAGAGATGAATGTAACTACTCTTACATTTACACAAGCTTATGAACCAGGGATCTGCTACAATCCCCGTGTCTCAGAGGAGGGGACATTCCTCTTAATCCATGCCTAGACTTGGGCAGCAATGGCCTACCACACTGGGACTCAGATAAAGTACATCAAAAACAAATCCAATGAATAAAAGCCATTTTATTTAATTTTTTGCCAATTTTTTCTTTCAACCTTGACTTGCTAGATCTTCAAAGTCTGATTAAGGACTGATGTCACACATATTTCTAGTAGAAACAACAATAAAAAAGTCCAAAATTCCATTTGCAAGATCATCCCTAACAACAGGACACGATGTTGGAACATGACCTAAGACATTAAAAGACTTGAGAGGTGAATACTTGTATGTTTGGAGGGAGGGTAAAAGCTTTGAGTCCTCTTGAGAGTTTGAACTATATCAGCAATTACTTTGATTCAATTTCTAAAGGAGAATTTAAGAAATAAAGAACGTATTTGTTAATAAACCCTTACTGTGCATGGATGTTCAATATTCATAATTTTATTTATTTTAATATATTTTGTGTAATAAAATAGAAGTGCTGAATATGAAGAAAAAATACTTTCTACCAAAGTTCTTCAAATCAGTTCACCTCAGTAAATATTTTTTGAGTGCCCACTTTAGTCAAGGAACGAGGGCCTGCAAGATAAAAGCCGAGAAAAATGCTGTTCTCATGAAGTTCACAGTCCAGTGTGCAGAGCAGACAGGATGCGCCTGAAGGCAGAATATGATGACAACCCGAGGACGGTGTGATGCTACGCGGTGGGGACTCCGGAGGCACAAAGCAAACAGAAAGATTTATGTTAAGAGGAGAATCAAAGAAGGTTTCATTGAGGAGGGGCGATTAAAACTGAAACCGAAAGTTTTAATAGACTATTGACTGAGGGCGATGGGAACAACAGAAAGAAGTCAGGTGAGAAAACATACGACTAGAAGGTACTAGAAAGTGTGATCCGTGCAAGACCCAGAGCCCAGTGTGATCGGAGCAGGTGCCGCAGGGATGAGCCGTGAGTGCGTCGGAAGAAAGGTTCGTGGCGGCTTCGGCAGAGCGGGCTGGGCGGGAGACAGGGAATGGCGAGGTTAGAATCAGACTGTGGAAGGACCACACTAAAACTGTGTCCTTGTCCTGTGGGCTGTAAGAGTCACCAAAATACTTTAATAGATGGACCGCGAGAGAATCATGCAGGAATTTCTGTGCCCCGTTTGGAATACAGCGAGGCTGCAGTTTCAGTCTTTCATATATGTTTTCTCAAAAGAAATCTGCAAGGAATGTATTCACAAGATAATAGACTTTCTAAGATAAAATCAAGCAATATTACGAAACACATTTCCAAGTATCTATATTCTGAGTACAGACAAATGTCATTAACATGTTACAATTAACCCCCAAATACCCTCTGGCAGCTCAATCTTGTACTGAAATGAACTGGCTTCTGTCCAGGAAAGAACAAAACCTAAACCGCCAACCTCTGAAGATCAGTTTTTCCTCTTCATGTTGGGATTCGCAGGATTCTTTCACTAATCAGAAACAACAACTTGCAGGGGTACAGCTACTCATTAAAAACAGAATGACAAACTGGCATTGGCACCTTGCCAAGAATACTATTTGAAAGTGATGGTTTACTAGGGATCCATTCATTTAAATTATACAAGTCCTATCGTATCAAATTACAATATAGAAAATATTATCTTTCTTCCAAAGATAATTCCTTCACTGAAATATGGTTCAGTATTGTGCTTTTTAGCTTTGACAATAGGTATATGAGAATTGTTCATATAAAAAATTACTGCACCTTCTTTTATACAAATTTTTTTAAAAAGTCAAAGAAATATAGAACTACTACATTTCACCACTTCTTTATATGAGACTGGTTAAGATAAGTTTTACGCGCTTATACGTTCAAGGTAAGGTTTATATACACTGTCTTGTCAGAAACTAAATCCTGAATAATTTATTACCAAGAGGACAGTGTGCTGAATTTAGGAAGCTTACACTCAAATTAATGGCCCAATGGTAATATTCCGTTGCATTCAGTTGTCTGGTATGATTGCTTCCTTCCTTTAAACCATCTTTACTCGGTTTTATAGTCAATTTGATTTAACAAACATTTATTGAGTGTCTACAATATGCGAAGCATTTAGCTAGATGGCTGAGATGCAGATATAAACAAAAATCTTATCTTGCACTTAAAAAATATGTAAGCCACTGCAAGTTCAGTAAGTGGAAGAAGGTACCCCATAAATAAATATCCCACACGCATAATACAGAGATTCAATTGCCTAGCAGAAATCTTGTGTCTAATTTAGCCTTTCTTTTTTTCCTCCAGTATACAAGTATAGAAAACTGAGTTGATAAATCATGTAAAATCCTAAGTGAAGAAAAACTGCCATCACTCTCCAGATATCTGGCCCAGATATTTTAGTCTGATTGGGTTACGCTAGTCTGCAAGTCTAGGGGAAAAGTAGTTTAGGTAGAGTGAAGTTTGAAGACCCCTGGGTGTGGCATCCAAACTTTATCCAAAATTCAGGAGGTGACATCAAGAATAAGTTAGGATATACTTTAAAATAATTAAAAAAGTGGAATTGGAATGTTCCTAACGCAAAGAAACGATAAATGCTTGAAGAGGTGGATGTCCTATTACCCTGATTTGATTAATACATATTATATGTCTGTATCACAACATCACGTATACTCTTCACATGCATCTATCATGTACCAACACTAATTAAAAATAACTGCAGTAGTAGGCGGTGCCCATAGCTCAGTCGGTAGGGCACTGGCCACATACACCAAGGCTGGTGGGTTCAAACCCAGCCCAGGCCTGCTAAACAACAATGACAACTACAACAACAACAAAAAAATAGCCGAGCATTGTGGTGGGCGCCTGTAGTCCCAGCTACTCAGGAGGCTGAGGCAGGAGAATCGCTTAAGCCCAAGAGTTTGAAGTAGCTGTGAGCTATGACACCACGGCATTCTACCCAGGGTGACAGCTTGAGACTCTGTCTCAAAAAAGAAAAAAATAACTACATAAATAACTGCAGTGGGACCAGTAACAGTTGAGCCTGCCCAGAGAGCTGTGAGAGCCATTCTGAGGGAGACCAAAATCCCAACACTGAGTCTGGCCAGGACTGGGGCTGAACACAGCAGTGTAGGCCAAAGCCCAGGATGGGTTCAGGGACTCTGGCAAATCGCTTCACATAATCTGCACCAGCCGCAGCTGTTTTTAGGTTCAGACTCTCGAGCCGCAGTTCTCATTCCAAGGACATCTTAAAAGAACATCATAGCTCCTGATAATGAGATACCAAAGCTAGAATTTCCCAAAAGAAACAGATGCTATTTTTGCTGGTGAGCACAATATGCATTTATGTATTCTTTCAACTTTTTTAATCATAAAATATACAACTCAGTAGAATCATTATTTTCCCAAGATTTTATAGCTGGCAACTTCAGATCAATGGTTTAGAAGGCACACCTTCTCAATTTTGCAGTGACTTTTTCTTCTCTAGTGAAACCTATATTTTTTTGGAAGGGGGCTTTAGTATTTGTGAAGCCTGACATAGTATCAGGGGAAAGATTAAAGGAGAAGTTTTTATGATGAGTATTGAAGAGTCCTGGGCAGTGCCTCTTTATTTTCCAGAAATAGCAATATACTCGAAATGAAATTGTAGAGTAATTCTAGTGCATTCCTGGACCGATACTTTAAAATACTGCTTTGCCACTTTCCACTATAAAGAATCTGAAAACTAAAAGGTCAATTTTCTCCACCAGCTTACTCACAGATACATGTTTAAATCACTGAACTCGGATGTCCCTGAGGAAATCTGAACCACATTTATCTAGGAATTCTTATTAGCTTCTATTTAGGTAATTATATAGGTGAGATTTTACAATTTAAGAGTTTATTTTTGCCTCTTATTACACCACATTCATGGTTTACCCCTTTCTTCCTGTTGAAATTCTACCCCGCACATCTCATTACTGTTGGGGCTTAAATGAGCTGTGCTGTCTGAAACTAAGCACCGAGCAGTGAACCTTCTCACCTGGCACAGCAAGGACAGCACCATGGAAAGTGGAGAACATGGAACGGCCACCGCTGTCACCAGGGTCTTCCCCTAAGTCCCAGTCTCAGGGGTTATGATGACTGAATCAGGCAGCACTGACTCCATGTTGCCCTTACCCAGGCAAATTCCCTGCCTACGCCCTTTCACACACCAGCATTTCCTAGGGGGAGGGTAGCCACCTGGCATTCTGGGCTGCCTTGGTCTCAAATTCTCAAAATGAACAAGTGGAAGAAAGAGTTCATAAGGTTCAGGAAGGGAGGCACTGTAGTTTTTCCATGTACAAGAATTCCTGCAGCTCCCCTTCAGAACTCTCGACACTTCTGTTCTGGCTGTGGTAGGATTTCTCTATAAATCAATATATTATTTACAAAAATTTATCCCCAATGAAATCAGAGTGTCATGTGTTTGTTATTGTATACTTTAAAGTATAAAATTTCTGAAATAAAGTGTTTGCTATATGTCACCTAACATGACCTTAAAGGTCACACTAAGAAACCCAGGAATGCTGGGACACACTGCAAAGAGGAAGTAGAAGACAAGTTCTCAATATTTGCAGCTTATAAAATTATATCATTTCAAACAATAAGACAATCTCCTGAAATACTCTAATAAGATGAACTACAGAAGATATTTTAAAATTCTATGTAACTTTACTCCTGAAATACTATTAAAATATGAAATGCATAAGGTATTTTAAAATCCTATATAACTTTAAAAATCAGTTAGGAAATACAATGGTACATACATGTGATTTAAAGTAACAACCCTGGGCCAAGCCAAGGACTAGAAAACTTCCCTAGAAGGGATCCTGTGGAAAGAATTGGGTCAGTGGGCCAAAGCAAAAGTCCAATTTAAACTTTTTATTTGTGCAATTTTTGTATTAACCCCAAACTTGAGTAATTTTTTGTTCTGTGCAATGTCCTTGCCTCTGCGATTACTTTATGGAATTGAGGATGGGTTTGTGCTGGGACTAAGGCAAATGTTTTAGGGGATTCCACAAAACAGCCACCTGGGAAAAGATGGTCTCAGGACGGAAAGTGATACTTGCAGGAGAACAGAAAAAAATAGCTGAAGTGGCAGTGACAGAATAGGAGATGTAAGGGGGACAGGCCTGCCATTTTTGTCCTTTGTTGTCACATTTGTCACAGGAACTCAGAAAACATCCAGACTTCACTTCCTGCATTCAGTTTGGATAAGTGCTCAGTATTAAAAGGAAATGTGAACTCACGGTAAAATATATCTCAATGACAGACGCGTATGCATTTACAGATACGTATATAAATACACACAACATATCTAAAAAAAAACCATAAAGATCAGAAGGAAATAATCTAAAATATTGATTAGACAATCGCTTCAGATAAAATTGCAGCTGTTTTTAATGTGTCTTTTTGGCCATATTTTTTCATCCAAATTTTCCATAAGTTCAAACTAGCAGGCTCGGCGCCTGTGGCTCAATCAGCTAAGGCGCCAGCCACATACACCTAAGGTGGAGGGTTTGAATCCCCAGCCCGGGTCCACCAAACAACAATGACGGCTGCAACCAAAAAAATGGCTGGGCGTTGTGGCGGGCGCCTGTGGTCCCAGCTACTTGGGAGGCGGAGGCAGGAGACTGGCTTGAGCCCAGGAGTTGGAGGTTGCCATAAGCTGTGATGCCATGGCACTCTACCCAGGGGGATAGCTTGAGGCTCCATCTCAAAAAAAAAAAAAAAAAAATTTCAAACTACCTTTGTCATCAGAAAAAAAGAAGTATTTAAAAATTAAGAAATACTCCTTTTGCTCAAATGCAGTTTTCCCAGGAAGCCTCCCCATCCTACTGTGAACGAATTCCTTCCTCCTCTGAACTTGCCAGCTCTTATCATGGCCTCAAGGAGTCTTTATACAGCACAGTTCTGTCCCTCACTAAATGACAAACTTCCTAATGGTTACAAAAACCAGGTCATACTTATTCTTGTATCCCAAATAGAATCTAGCAAATATTTTGCATATAGTTAGTAAACATTTTGCTGCATCTATAGACTCTTAAGTCATGACTTGAAATTAAATACTTTTCATTCTATAACCAAGCTTAGCATAAATGTTATCAATTTCTTTGAAAATTTCAGCAAACACAAGCATTTCCAATTATTGGCTTTAGATTGTTGTGATTTTAGCAGTGCTGGTTTGTGCTCCATCATCAGTTCTCCAACCCCTGAAATATGCAGAGTTTTCAGGTACCCCAGGTCTCTTCCTTAGGTAGGTTTGTGCCCAAGACTATTCTGTCAAAGAACTGGCCTAATAAAGTATCAGAAACTCTCATGAAGATTAGGTATGTGTGTTCCCTGGAGCCAGAAATCCTCAGAACAGAAGCAAAGCAAAGTCACAACTTGAAAGGAAATAGACTTATTACCTGTTTTTCAGGAATCCATGAGAAATTGATTAACAATCAACTGGTCATTAGAGAGAATGGACAGAATGGTTAATAAAATGGAAGAAATGGTCTCCGCACTAACATGCATTGTAATGAAAGGACAAAATACAGAACTGAGACTATTGAAAGCATAATGCCTGACGTCATCATAATGAGCCTGCAGAGAAGCTATTTAGCAGGTAACTGAAAAGCCCAAAGATAATTTCTATTTAATGTGAAATAGCAAAAGAATTTAGACTTTTGGAATATTGCAAGGAAATCTACAACTGAATATTTAAAAATGTTTTTGATTGAGAAAGATTTCCACAGAATGAAATGCATAGATCCTCATTTATATAATTCAATTAGTTTGGCCACATGTATACACCCATTTAGTTAACCATCCAGTCAAGATACAGAGTATTTCCACCACCCTAAAAAGTTCCCAGTGGTCACCTTCTTCCTTTCTTCTCCCCACCCATTCTAATATCACAATAGAAGTTCCTGAACTACACATAAATATATCACACAGTGAGAACTTCCATGTTTTCTGTTAGATGGTATGTCTGTCTTCTTTATCTCAGTATAGGTGTAACAGTTTTGCAACTGACTCATGTTACCACACCTATCAGTGGTTCATTCTTTCTGATGATCAGTATCACAATTATTCATTGTTCCATTGGTGGACATTTCGATTGTGTCCAGTTTGGGAACTGTGTATGTACAAGAATTGTGTACAAGTTATTGTTTGGACAAATGATTCCACTTTTTTTCTTGTGTAAATTAGGAGTAGAATCATAGGTGACAGAGCATATGTTAATTTCTCAGAAACTGCCAGTTTTTCAAAGTGTTTGTACCATTTTACATTTTCCCAGCAAGATCTGACTAATTCCAGTAGCTCCACATCCTTGCTGCAGTTTGTATTGTCTATTTTTAATGTTAGCTATTCCAAAACTATTCCTTTACTGTGTACAGGTAAGAAATAGCTCTTTTTTATGATCTTAATTTGCATTATTCTGATGAACAATGATGGTGAAAATACTTTTTAGATGCTTACTCCCACATTCACTGTGACTGCTTCTTCCAGTCCTTTGCCTATTTTTAGTTGGCCTATTTGTCTTTTATTTTTTGGTTCTGACACATCTCTAAAATATCCTAAACACAGGGACCTTGTCAGGAAAGTCTAACACAAATATTTTCCGCACTGTGCCTTGTTTTTTCATTGATAAAGTTTGTCATTTGATGAACCAAAGATTTTAATGTTGATGGAGAACAATTTGTCATTATTTTTCCTTTATAATTAATGTTTTTCATACTGCCCTTACCTGTTCCAAGGTTGCAGTAATACCTTACCAGGTTTTCTTCTAGAAATTTATGAGTCCAGCTTTTATGTTTATGCTTATGTTTATGATCTGTCTCTAATCCATTTTTGTGAATGAAGTGAAATTGGGTCAAAATTCATAGTTTCCATCTGTCTATCCAGTGCTCCTGAGCCATCTGTTGAATTGCCTTGACATCTTTACTCTGTTGAATTGCCTTGACACCTTTGTCAGAAATTAATGGACCGGCTGTATGTGGCTCTACTCCTGCACTCTGGTGTTCCCTTAATCTACACGTCTAGCTGTGGCCAGGGCACGCTTCCCTTGGAATTGGGTCGTAGGAGTCCCCCAACTATGTTCTTTACCAAAACTACTCTGGATATTCAGGATCCTGTACATTTCATATATGGTGTAGAATCAGGGTATTTTTGTTTGTTTGTTTAGGGTTTTTTTAGCTTATCAACAATAGAAATTTATTTTTCACATTTTGAGGGCTGAAAGTCCCAGATCAAGGTGTTAGCAGATCTGGTGATTGGTGCTTCTCACTGTGTCCCCACATGGCAGAAGGTATAGAATCAGTTTGTTAATTTGTACTTCTCCACCTCCTCAAAAAAATTTAAGCTTTTTGATAGAATTTTGTTAAATCCACGTTCTGAAATCTTTGAGTGTCCTATTTTGTGCATATCTATTATGTTAATTTGATTCCCAATGTGTTTTAAATCTCTTCCACTCTTACTGATTTTCTCTTTGATATTCCTATTGATTACTGAGAGTTGTTAAATATGCTTGTTATGAACTTATCTATTTTCCCTCTAGTTCTGGAGGCTTTGCTTAATATACTTTTAATCTTTGTTAGTACCTGGATACATATTAAGATTTTTTAGAATTTCTAATGAATCAACCTTTTATTATAGAAAATGTGCCCCTTTGTAGCTGCCAAGTTACAAATTTCCTAATTTCCATTTTGTTTAATATTCATAAAGCACATCAGTTATTTGAAGTTTGTCATTGGCATGGTAAAATGATGCCCCATTTTGATTTTTTAAATTAAATTTATTTCAGGCTAATGTGAGGGTACAAATAACCAGGTCAAAATACTTGATTTCGTTGGGTACAGTCCCTCTTGTGGTTATGTTCCACACAAAAAAGGTATGCCAACCCCTTGCCCTATGTCCATTCTGTGAGAGCACCCCATCCTCCCCCACCTCCTCCTCCCCAATTTTTAATAGCATATATTAAGAGTTTTGATTTTTTTATCCAATGTGACAATATATACCTTTCCACTGAAGGGTTTAGTCAGTTTGTCTTTGATGTCATGATTGATTTGTTTGGGATTTTCTATGGCACCTCAAAATATTTGCTAACTTGTTCCTTATAACTTTTATATCATTATTCTTCCTTTCCTGATTTCTTCATAGTTATTAGTTTTATGTGGTCATTACAAAAGTTTTGAGAAACACAAAAATCAAGATATGTAAAATCTATGTGGATGGAGAAGCCCTCCAGCAATACTGATAAGCTGATCAAGTTGAACCTTGAACAGGTGAGCCAAAAAGGACACTGTCAACTGTGTTTCTTGGAAGTGAAATAATGAACCATCACACTATCTGTATCAAAACCTTCATAGTGACTTCCTTATTTTCTATGCTGTCTTCAAAGTTACATTTCTTTGAACTATTATGTCCTCTGCAGAGATTACAAAATGCATCCTTTACATATCACAGTCAACTTAGAAATTCACATTGTACCCCTTCATATAAAACATAAATATCTTACAGCAACATAATTCCATTTATTCAGTCCATTTCTTTTCATATATTTTACATCTTTATGTCATATAATACAATAAAGTGATGTTATTTTTATTTTAAACCATCGGTTGTCTTCTAAAGAAATGAATAAAATTTTTTTAAATTATCCAAATTTATATAATTTATGAAACTATTCTTTGCTATTTATGGATCTGACTTTCTCTCTGTTATAATATCTCTCAAGTTTGAAGAACTTCCTTAGAATGTCTTAACACAGATCTGCTGGCAACAGATTGTTTTAAAATTATGTTTATCCAAAAATTGTCTTTATTTTTATCATCAATTTTGAAGGGCATTTGGAAACGCTGTATAGCATGCTAAGTTATCACAATTTTTTTTTCTTCCAAAGATTTTGTGTTCTGGTCTGTATTATTACTGATAAAATGCAATTCATCATGCATATGACTGTTTTCTTAGGTATAACATATATTTTTGTTGAGTGCTGTGAAGATTTTATGTCCATCTCAGTTATTCAGCAGCTTGATGATAATGTGCACTTTCCTTTGCATTTATCCTACTTTAGGTTTATGAAATTCTTGAATCTGTATAGTTAATTTTTCTCATGGTATTTGGGAAAATCTCTGTCATGATTTCTTCAGATGTTATTTTCTTTTCATCCCCTTCTTGTTGTTCATTTCAGATTGCTCCACTGGTCACTGAAGCTCTGGTCCATATTTTTCTCAGCATTTTCTCCATGTATTTAAAGTTTTACATTTCTTATTGCTTTTTCTTTAAGCCCACTGGACCTTTTCCCTTAAGTGCCCAATCTGCTGGCATCCCCAGTGAAGGCAATTTTCATTCCAACATGGTACATTCAAGCAGTAGAATTTCCTTCCAGTTCTTTTCTTACTTTCCTTTTCTCTACAGAGTTCTCCCTAGTCATTCATCATTTCCATGCTTGCCTTTAAACCTCAGAACGTACTTACGCTACAAACAAGAGTTCTAAAGCCCTCCTCATTTAACTCCAAAATCTTGATGATCTTGAGATCTGTTTGTATTGACTAATAATCCCCTATTGAATAACGCTCATGATGGTTTCATTAAAAACATAGCTAATATATACTAGTTCTGTAATAACAAATTTCTATTAAAATTTATTTATTCTTGACTTTCAAAAGTAGATTTTTAACATTTTATCAAAAAGCTATTGCATACATCTTTTAAATTGAAATGCAGTGATAAATAAAATTGAACAATTACAATTATACATGCCAAAGGAAAAAATTACAGAAGTGAAATTTAAGAAATATAGACTCTTAAAATATCACAAGAATGGAAAAGCAAGAATCCAATGTACTCAATTGTAATATGAAGCCAGTAGATGATCTAACACATAATCACACAACAGAAAAACTCAAATCAATTCAAGGTAAGGGGCAGGCAAATGCAGGGGCGGGGGTGGGGGAGGAAGGAGAGAGATAGTGGGTTACGGTGTACGGCACATCTCTTGGGGGTGAGACACAATTATAAGAGGAACTTTGCCTAACAAATGCAAACAGTGTAACCCAATTCTTTGTACCCTCAATGAACCTGAAGCAATATAAAAAACAAGTATAGATTCTTATGTGGTAAAAGTATGGAGTCCTAGGGAAGAATAAAACATAGAAAAATAATGAAAATATGTATGTTATTCACCATTGAAAATAAAGTAAATAGATATTAGTTGAATTCTTTAAAAAGTCTAATTATTTTAATGTTAAGATTGACTTAAACAAAATTGAGACTATTCCTGTAGAAAAATGCATTAACAATTATCTTTTCCTAATTTAAGCATGTCTGCTACTAATTAGAAATTCCTGCCTTCTTAATTTTAACCTTTCTTAACTCTACTGAATATTGGCTCCCTCTATCTTAAAAGAAATAGATAAACTAATAAACTGGGAAATTCGCCAATCTAATTTTCAAGTGATTTTAATAGATAAAACTGAACATGTAAGTAATTCAAGATTAATAAGAAGCATATGTATACTTTATAGCACATCATCTCCCATTTTCATAACTGGTCATTAGGATAGAGCTTGAGAGCTTGAGGTCATTAAAGCATAAGAAATGCTGTATTTCTAGTTTTCTCTTCTTAAACCTAGTGCCATACCCAAGCAATGTAGTGTCTTGTCACCACACCAAAATACCTCTCCTTAATTACCTATTTAAAAAATAAAAAATAGAACTTACATAATAAAACTATTCAAGTAACCAGTCACGCTCTCAGATCTCAATTTTTTCTTACATTTTCAACTAACTGGGTCTTATTTATACCCAAGAAAAAGATACCTTGAGTTTCTATACAACTCAATAAGTTTATATTTCTTCAACATCTGAAAAATGATGGGAAATTCCAAGAAAAAATGGATAGTAAGCTTCAAACTTAGGAGAGTGAATACTGTTTGAAATACTGTCTCCATTTCAACATCAAAATAACTCAAAAGCTTATATTATGGTTATATTAATAGAAATAGTTTTCTGATATATATATATAATTATATCACAGAAATTGTTAATATGACAAGTATGATTCACTACATTACACTGAATAATGTTTAAATATAAATTACAAAGATTCTCTACTCCTTTAACATAAATAATATTTGATTACTCTTCACAGCACTAAGATATACTCTATGAGTTTGTCATCAGGACTAGTCATTAATCTGGAAAAGGTAGGTTGGTATGATTTTTTAAAAAAGAAATTGAAGTAAGTCTATGAATATGTATTCAACAGACTTTACTAGGATTATAACTTGGGAAAATGATAGACAAACTAAAAGTAACAATTTCTTACTTGGATTTTCTTTTAAGCAAAATGGAACGTTATAATATTCCATAGTGTACATGTACTACAATTTGTTATTCCATTCATGGGTCAAAGGGAAATTGGGCTTCTACCATGACCTAGTAATTATGAATTGGGTTGCAATAAACATTCTGGTACAAATATCTTTGTTATAGTGTGATTTTGGGCCTTCTGGATATATACCTAGTAGAGGAATTATAGGATCAAATGCAGCCCTAAAGAAAGATGGAGACTTTACCTCCTTCATGTTTACATGGATGGAGCTTGAAAATATTCTTCTTAGCAAAGTATCTCAAGAATGAAAGAAAAAGTATCCAATGTACTCAGCCCTACTATGAAACTAATTTAGTCCAAGAATATAGGGAAAGGGGAGAAGGCAGGGAGGGGAGGAGGGAGGATGGGTGGAGGGAGGGTGTTTGGTGGGAGCACACCTTTGGTTCATCTTATAAGGGTACATGTGAATCCTTCTAAATGTAGAAGGTAAATGTCTTAACACAGTAACTAAGATGATACCATGAAGGCTATGTTAACCAGTTTGATGGAAGTATTTCAAATTGTATGTAAAACCAGCATACTGTACCCCATGACTGCATTAATGTACACAGCTATGATTTAATAAAAAAATTTAAAGGAGAATGGAAAAAAAATGGAAGTCAAATGATATAACTAACACATTTAAAGGAAATTCAACTCAAGAAACATATAAAACAAGTAGAGACCTTCATGAGTGTTTCAGGTGCCTTCACATCTTGAGCCCAACTGAATTTTAATCCCAAAGTTATATTATCACAGCAGACTTAGAGGAATCAAGGGTCAGAGATCACACCCAACTTCACTGATGAGTAGTGAAGGGTAAAATAACAAAAGAAACATGCAGTAATGAGAAGACCTGAATTATCTTTCACAGCTTCTAAAAATTGCTTTTTTTTCCAAATGGGATATAATTTGGTTCCAGAAAAACAGATGAATGCTAACTATATGTGTGGTATAAGCTATCTCAGAAAAAAAAAAAATGAATGTAAAGCAACTAGTTATTCTTCATTTCATTCTTCATGCAAGTAAAGCGCTTATCTGACTAACTTCCACACTCTGGCACATGTATTACATAAATTCACAAATTCCAGGCCTACTTATTATAATAGATAATCAAACCAGAAAAAGAATACCCTACTAAAAACATTTTAAGATGTGAACTTCTGAGATTAGCTTTCTGCTACCACAGAAAATGTTTATGGAATGTTTATGGGAGGCCTGGTGGATGTCAGTAGTAACCCGGGAAGGTCTTGAGAAGGGAGGCATTTACAGACCACTGCTAACTCCTGCCTTCCCCCTCAGGGGTTAATGGGCCCATAAAACCATCAATGTTTATGTAGTCACGGTACGATGGCATAAAAATCCCATTTGGGCAAATATTCCTAAAGGGGTGTGTGTGCAGGGGCCAGGCTGGTAATATTTTCATCTTTTCTCAACACACTGAAAAATACATGAATAAACAGATGACTTACTAATAACCTGTTACCCATGACCAATGTGTGACTTGCTGGCATTAAGATAGTGCCACAACAAGAACTTATCACAGATAAGCATCTAGATTTCAGAAAGAAAATACAGGTAATCCCCTCATAATTCTAAAGAATAGGAAAGATTGCCTATTGCATGATAAAAGTTTGGTGATGTTTCATAAATTAATTGATGGTTAAACTATGGTGAAGAAAACATGTTTATCAATTAGATGACTGATCATATTAAACTTAAAAAATTAGTTGCATAGTATAAGAGTTTGTTGAGCCTTTTTCCTGTGTAGGTACTGTCTTTGTGTTGGAATGAAGATAAAAGTACTAAAGTCATTGTAAAGGTACACAGAGTTGAAAAGGAAGCTAATAGTCCTATCTATTAGCTGACAAACTGCAATAATTAGAATTCAAAAGGTTCTCAGCTAGCTGGAGTGACCGGCTGAAATTAATGAAATAATATGAACAGACATAATGTATTATATTTAGATTTATATCTAATAATTCTTCATGTAAAACAAGTTGAAGTAGGCATAGTGGTGAACGCCTGTAATTCCAGCTACTGAGAGGCAATGGTGGGAGGATCACTTGAGCCCAGGAGGTCAAGACCATCCTTAGCAACATAATGAGATCCAATCCCTAAAAATAAAAAAATAAAGAACCAACAGATGGACAGTCTATGGCCCATGAGGTAAATCTATCCTACCACTTGTTTCTGTAAATGAAGTTTAATTGAAACACAACCACCCCAATCATTTATGTATTGTCCATGGCTGTGAACAAAGCACTTTTTCTAGGATGAGTTCACAAACCTAATTGTCAGACCTCCTACAAAGACAGCTGTTACGGCCATTCCAGAAAAACAGTTACAAAATTGCTTTGCAGGGTGGATGAGGCGCTGGCATTGATACATAGCTTCCCAGGGGGAGTGCTTGGCAGAGGAGTACTTAGAATGTCACCAGTGATGCTCAGCAACGAGGTATGCAGCCCTTTTCTAGGATGAGTTCACGAACTTACTTGTCCATCCTCGCATGTGTTCTTCATGCAGCTTGGGCAGGCCACAGCTAGAGGACTGGATCAAGTTCTAAATACCCCACCTCAACAGAGACAAAGACAACCTGGATGATCCCAAGAGGAGAATCCCAGCTTGGACGAGGTCAGTAGCAAGTAACAGGAGGAACACTAGTGAAAGCTGTCAGCTGTCTATTTCTTTGAAAGTCAGAGCTGACCCAGAAGTGTATTAATGTACATAGTTATCATTCAATAAAAAAATTAAAAAAAAAAAAAAAAGAAAGTCAGAGCTGATACCGATGGGCAGAATCTGCAAGCTTCTACACACACATAAGGAAGTAGTTTCCTGAACGTTGTGTGAACAAGGTGGTCAATTACTTGAGAAAGTGATGACCTTTTTTGTCTCTAGCCCTCCTGTTGGAGAACCCAAAGACTCGCTGCTTGTCAACAGAGTTGTTATTTTTTATCTTAGGAAATAATTCCTCATTGTGCTGGACTTCTGTTCATCAAGGGCAGTAGCACCTCTGTGGTCTGAGAGCCTAAACGATCATAGCAGCTCAGACCCCTACTACTCCCATCACCAGGATAACCAAAAGTCCCCACACAGGTCCAAGTGCCCTCGGTGAATACAAAAGCACAATACTGCCTTGAGTGAAGAAACTAGTTGAGATGATCTGTTTATAGTATTTGAAGAAATTAGAATTCTGAATAATCAGTGTCTAGGATCCACTTCTACTCCAAAATCCTATCTTTTTATTCTTTCATTTATTCACCTGTAAAACAAACAGCTGAGCACCTATTATATGTAAGTCACTCCTCAGGCTGGCTGGAGGACAGACATTCTCTATGGTTTTTACTAGTTACTCTCTGCAATAGCCACACCTCTTTATGAACCACATGGTTGAGGTACAAGAGAATGACAGCTCATCCAGCAGTCCTGCCCTCCCACGTAAGCCACTCCGACTCAGCACAGGTCTTTGTGGGCTTTCCTTATGTGTTTCAGAGACTAGCACTGCAGAACCATAATATTTCAGCATTCTAGAATGTCCTTTGAAGAATCACTGGAGCTGAAATCAATTCTCTCTTCCCTGAAGAGATTGTAGTAGATGATCTTCCAAACATAATTGAACAAACAAACAAAAGAAAAACAGGAGGAAAGCTCCTAAATCCTTCCTGGAGCCATCCCACCAATGGACTCCTTTGGATTTTAAAAGAATTAAAACAACTAACGTTGGCATATTTGCTCTTGGTACTCTTACTACAGAGAAATATAGCATTAGGAAAAACATGCCATTACTGGCTGGGTTAAAGTACAATTGAAATTCTCATTTCATACTACCCTGCAAACCTCCTACCACTATCATTCCAGCACTGGGGCTTATTTATATACCTCACTTCTGAGGTATACCCAGACACATTCTCACAGATAACAAAACCAAGCAATTCTCAGTTCCCTGCCTGAGCTAGTCTAATGTAAAGCTTTCTTTCCAAAATTCCCAATTTGGGGGCCTGTCACAAATCTTGAACTTAAAGATAACAGTAAGAAGAGATAAGTCAAAGAGTTTACTGCAATAAAAGACCTCATTTGTGCTCCTATCCGGCTGTCATGAACTATTTTGTTGGCAGTATGGGTCACAGTAAATCTTATCCATGCTGCATTCCAGTCTTGGCAGAAACAGACCCACTTAGATTTATTATTTACGTCTCTGGCTCTCTACTGTGTAAAACCAAAGCAGCCTGTAAATACTTTTAAATATTTTTTCCCAGAGGATACTCCGTGTTTCACGGTCTACACCAAGAAACTGTCAGGAATATGAAGAGACATCTAAAAATATTAGCTATGTTTTTAATATCAATTTTTAACCTGTCCACAAATCTCAGAAGACTTGAGATCCTAGCACTTGAGAGGCCGAGATGGGAGGATTGCTTGAGCTCAAGAGTTCAAGACCAGCCTGAACAAGAGTGAGACCCAATTTGTACCAAAAATAGAAAAACTACTCAGGCATTGCGGCAGGTGCCTGTAGTCCCAACTACTTCACCGGCTGGGCAATAGGATCACTTGAGCAAAAGAGTCTGAGATCGCTGTGGCTGTGAGCTATGATGCCATGGCACTCTATCCAGGGCAACAGAGTGAGATTCTTTCACAAAAAAAAAAAAAGGAACGGTGAGAATAAATTATTTTACAAGACATGCTAAATTTCAATGGAGATTCCTTTTCAATATCATTTATATTTTTTTTATTTTGGAGGGTTGCAGTTTTTGGCTGGGGCTGGGTTTGAACCCAGTACCTCGGGTATACGGGGCCAGTGCCATATTCTTTTGAGCCACAGGCCCTGCCCAATATTATTTATATTTTTAATCAGAAGACATTATACTAAGTGAAATGAGCCAAGCACAGAAAGACAGATACATCTTCTCACTTATATGTGGAATCTAAAACAATCAAACTCAAAGAATCAGACAGTTAGGATGGTGGTTACCAGTAGCTGCAGGTTGGTGCTCAAAAGATAAGAAGCCACGATTAGGCGGAATAGGCTATCTTTACTCTGAGGTATATCGCACAACATAGTGAATATACTAAATAATAATTATGACACATTTAAAAGTCACTTAGTAAATTTCAAATGTTTTTCACTTCAAAAAAGGATAAGTTTTCAAAGTGATCTATATATTAATTCACTTGATTTACTTATTCCACGTTGTATTCATAGATGACATCATGTTTTTTAGCCCATAAATATACAACTATAATTTATCAACTTATAATTAAAAAATAAACTTTTTTAAATGTATTGCATAGATTATCAAAATCCAAAGCCTGTGATTTGAGTTACAAAATTTGAGGAAAAAAAGCATGAAGCCCTTCACATAAAGCTGAAAAGGAATAAATTAATTGTTTTTCACTGCTCATACCTCAACATGAATTATTACTTTTTCTTTCCTTGAAGGAAAGTACTGGAAATTCTTAGAAGATAGATGGACTTATGCCCCAAGTTTTATTTTTATGACTTCTCATAAACAATGAATCCGATGGGAATGTTTAATTACGCATTGTATACATGCTGGGGTTTTCCATCTAAAGGCAGTGTCAGTGTCAGCAGCATTAATGACGATCCCTAAATGCCACAAGTCAAAGTTGTTCACCCCAAGTAACTTAGAATTGAGTGTAACTGACAAATAGGACTATGATAGGAAAAGCACACAGAAGGGGGATCCGCACAGTTTGGTAAGTGATAAAGACTTCAGAAATATGATAATCTACATACTAGGCCATCAAAGATGAATATCCCCAACTTTATTTTCACAGCACTATGAAATTTGCTATGAAGCATGCATTAGGTACCATGGTGTGTCACCTGCAGAAAAAAAGCACATCCAAAGATAAATAGGATTGTATCTCCAGCTCAGCATTATAATGGAATAAAAAAGGACTACTCCAGAGATACATCGTCTAACCTTTCTTAAAAACAATTTTCTAGGGAATTGAAATATGAGAAATTATAAGATCAAGGAAGAATTCCCAAAGTGGGGCAATTTTCAGTTTACCTAAGAGCTATGTTGCAAAGAAGTGCTTGATAGTTGGTTGTTTCGTACATGTTGGGGTTGGAAATGGTTTTTGAAAACCTAGGTAAGCTGCAGTGCTGTTGATGTTTAGTGTGATATATATACCACGAAATATTGGTAAAGTTGCAAGCTACTTATCCACCACGCACAGGGTTTCATTAAGCAATGTTCTAGACTATAGAATTACAGCGAGTACATCTGTACATTACATTCCACCTCATAAAAAGAGCAGAGGCCTTTGACTCTTGGGGCAGCAATGACAGGGACAAACGTTGTACAGGAAGATGCATTCCAGGCAGCAACAGAGAGGATCCCCTTCTAGTGAACTGAAAAGATTCACATGCTAGAAATGCAATAATTAGGCATAGATGTTAAGAGATCTCATATTATCTATTTATTTAGGGAGGGCATCTCTCAAGCCAGTCTCTCTGGGTCAGACCTTCCCAGATTCCTGATATCATTCACGCAAGAGCCACCCAACCAGCACCATGTAACAACAGCCTCAGTGGCACAGGACAGAGAAGCTGGGTGTAGACATTCATGGTGGGAGGCTGGAATCTCAGCTCTGTTTACCTCCCACCAATGTGACCTGGAGCAACATAATTTTTTCTTTTTCTTTTTTTTTTTGAGACGGAGCCTCAAGCTATCCCCCTGGGTAGAGTGCCATGGCATCACAGCTCATAGCAACCTCCAACTCCTGGGCTCAAGCGA
>CAUYQV010118591.1:0-22460 GCA_963574575.1 Galagoides demidoff
GGAGGCAAAGTCTCCATCTTTCTTTGTGGCTGTGTAGTATTCCATGGTGTACATATACCACAATTTATTGATCCATTCATAGGTTGATGGGCACTTGGGCTTCTTCCATGACCTAGCGATTGTGAATTGGGCTGCAATGAACATTCTGGTACAGATATCTATATTATAGCGTGATTTATGGTCTTCTCGATACATACCTAACAGAGGAATTACAGGATCAAATGGTAGATTATATTGTAAAGTAGGAATGAATTTAAAGAGTTAAATTCGAATCAGATTCACAAAAGTCTTTCTTTTTAAGTAAGAAAGAAAAAGTATGTATGCTTTTCCTGAGACCTTACAGGAATGCATGTATATAAAGAGGGTGCTTGAAAATGCAGACAGATTTTAAGAACTGTTATCTATGTATTACTTTTCTGAGTTGAAGTGAAGTTACTGTTACTGGGCAAGCATACCTGGACACGCTACACTCATTCTTTTTACCTGCAGTTTGCATACTTTTTGGGAATGAGCAATTTTATCTCCAGTGAGATAGCTTAAAATGTGGGTACATGTTTTTGGCACCCCTGGTATATGGGTCTTTCCCCTGACCCATATGCTACCTTGACCTGTCTTATAAGTATTTTTCCCTCTGGTCATGTACACACATCTGTGAAGAGATCTAAAAATACATCTGTGGAAATAGAGAAGTTCACACACGCTGGTGTGGAGTAAACCATCAGGAAGCGGAGGTAGATTTTTTGAATCAATGAGGATGTGACTGATGACCTCATCACCATAAATTAGCCCCAGCTCACAGACCCAGGCTGACAGATTCAGAAATTCAATAATGTAAAATATGGCCCACAATAGTAGTTTGGTGGTATTTGAGAGCTGGCTGAAGAGGATGGGTAAGTAAAAGAAAAGGCTCTTGTTTTTCATGCCATGAGATGCAAAGGTCTGGAAGGGCCGGGTAAAAGATAGGATAATACCAGATCCTGGGAGAGACGCACATGGCTTTTCTGGAGCCTCCTGTTCAGGCTCCGGGTTTTCATGCCATGAGATGCAAAGGTCTGGAAGGGCTGTGTAAAAGAGCTTTGGATCTCTGTGAATTTCTGCAGAGTGAAAGTTTCTGTCTAATTTATAGTGGCTTCTACTATGGAATTTACTGAGGGCGCTCGAAAATGTACACGCATTTTTAGAAATGTTATCTATGTATTGCTTTTCAAAGTCCAATTGAAGTTACCGTTTGCTATCTGCAGATAGACACTGTTTCTGCTTATATTTGTGGATGCTGGTGAGCCTGACAAGTTGCTTATCCTGGTGCCTATCATCGTGTATGAATTGTCACTCTAGAAATCCTAGGGACTCTATAAAAAGCTTCTGTCCTTCAAAATGTCAAGGAACTACGTAGGGGTTTAATTGAATCAAGCCCAAGGCTGAAGACAGATATTTGATATTGAAATTAAAAGATAACTATTCAGGACTACTTTCTCCTTTATTAACCCATCCATCCATCCAGTAAACCATCATGTTGCATTCCTAGGAAAACCATGCACATCACTCACAGGTTCTGGTATTATCCTATAAGGTAATAGTGGAGGAAAAGTTTGTACAAACCAGAGAAAGAAGCTATGAGAATAAAATTGGAATGCATGTCAGAAGTAGCGAATCTTTGCTTTATTAACAACAGGTTGTCAGTGGGGGCTTTCCGGACACACTAGATTGAGAAAGAACAAATTAGACAAAAAGTCCTAGTGCTGAATGTAAATTACAAGCTGTTTCTTTGAATTGCAAGTGTCTGTCTCCCTTACAAGGAGGTGAAATTCTGAAGTTTGGCGTTTGTGTCTCTCAATTCCCAGATCATTTATTATAAACTTTTGTTTTTTGAGGTGTTAGAATAATGCTCTTGTAGTGATAATGCAGATTCTTTCTAAGCCTCCTGGGACTGGGCAGAGCATAGCATGATTTCGGGGCAACCAGACAATGCTTCATTACCCAGGAAACTGACCCTTCTCCGATCTGCTGTAAATGAGATCTGAAAACTTTCTCCATCCTATTATCTTGTCAATTCCTAGCATCAGTTTCTAACAAGAGAGTTGAAATGCAATATAGCTTTCGGCTGGGAAAAAAAAGTACTTAGGATTTAGTGAACTGTAACTTGGCTGCAAATCCGAATGGGTCATATTTAGCTTATAATATGATTTTCTTCATGCAGATTGCAATGTTTACGTCTTATAATGAAGCCCGTGTTTCTTGGTGTCAATGGTTCCTTAATGAAAACATTGGAGAACGGTAAGATAGACCTAAAAGGGGCATCTCCTGTAAAGTGTTATAGGAACATTACCCTTTCCGGATAATATTTTCTTTCACAAAAATTAACCTTACTTTGTCATTTGCATCCGTTTGGTGTACCATGTTGTTTCAAAGCTTGTAATACCAAACTTTTCCTTCTTTCAGCCATAAAATTCACTTATGCATTCAAAGAAGCAGCTTCTCCCCCTTTCTTGGGAGTGGGTGGGTGAGATAGCTCTATTTAGAAAGAAGAAGAAAAAGATTGCTCATACATTTCTCATCTACTGATCTGATTAGACATTTGATTGTGAAACATTCAGCCTGAATAAACCCGGGTGGTGGTGGTGGTGTCTATTGTAGGATGATGTATGGGATTGAAAGTTGGGGAAGAACTGAAACAGCTCTAGTTTCCAGCTTCTTTTTTCATCTTTCTGAGGAACTCTCTGCATTGTTCCAGTGTCTGAGCCATTCTTTCTCTACCATCTTCCTCTGCCTATTCAGAGCTTCAGTTCCTTTATAACTGTCCCTGGTGTGGGGCCCAAGGAAGTCATCTCTCAACTCCTTTCAGCTTCAGCTCACTCTCAAAGTTTCTCAGTTTCCTTATGTTTCTGCACTCTTTGGATTTCTAAGAGTAAGGATCGTACTGCCTTAGCTCATCTTTATATTGCATGCCATGCTGTAAGTCATTGACCTCACAGTAGGTGGTGTGGTACATTGCAAAGAGTCACAATTTCCTATGCCTCCCTTGCAATGGGACTTTCCTCTCACCAAGAGATGGATCTGTCTCTCTCTTTGAATCTAAGCTGGTTTAATCACTTTCTGTGCCCCGTAGAATGAAGCAGAAGCAGTGTTGTGTAGTTTTACACTTGGGAGTTTTGAGCACTTCCTCTATTGTTCTTGGAAACCTGCTACGTGAATATGTTTGGGCTAAGATTCTTGAAGTGGAGAGACTGAGTGAACAGAGATAACAGCCCTGCTGTGTCATCTTAAAATAGCCTGCCCCTGGCCACCTGGATGCTGACTACAAATGCACCAGTGAGCCCAACCAAGATCAGCCAACACTGGCCCACATCAGCCAGATCAGCCTGATCAATCAGCTAGCTGGCCCAGCTCAGGTATCTGCCCCATATAATCATGAGCTAAGTGAATCGTGCTTGTTTAAAACCACTAAGTTTTAAGGCACTGACATACTTTTGGTCTAATCAGTTATGCTGGTTACTGTATTGGCATTATGGTTCAACACATGACTGCCTCTCACTTTCACAGTGACTACAGTCAAGGCAGTTTTATTTAGAGAAGGAGGTAGGCTGTTAGTTATTTAACCAATACTGAGTACCTAAAACATTCCAGGAACTGTGATTGGTAATAGAAATCAAGGGTGATAAAAAATATACAAAGTCCCTGCTGTCAAGAAGTTAGTAGTCTTGAATAAATAGAACTTTTTCTTAGCACAGGAGCACACAATAAGAACATATTCACCCTAAAAACTATTTAATTACAAACTGAGGTAGGGATCTTAAATGAAGACATAAATTTTTATGAGAGCAACAGCAAAGACCTAGAGGGATCTTGTAGTTTACTGCGTAAGTGGTGCTAGAGCTAAGCTCCAAAAATGAGAAGGATTGATTAGGGAAAAGAGTTAGGAAAGGCGCTTATGGATGAAGACTCCAGAAAGATGAGAACATAAATGCCTGTTGTGTAAGTCACCCAGGTTGTGTATTTTGTCGTGGCAGCCTGAGCAGATGACTATAGATAGCCCTGAGGCACTCAGCAGGTGAAGATGCGTGATGGATGGGAAGCGGTCACTGTTTAGAGGTGGGGATGTTTGGATTGACTGTAAAGGGAGAGCAGTTTCCTGTAATGACATGATAAGAGGCATGCCTGTGAGGACTGGTTTTGTTAATGTCCTTAAATTAATGTAATAAAATATTTGTGGCTAAGTGTGGAAATGACCTAAATGGCTGCCAACCTAGGAATGGATTAACAAGCTGTGGTATGTGTAGACCACGGAATACTATTCAGCTATTAAAAAAGATGGAGCCTTTACATCTTTTGTATTAACCTGGACAGAGAACACATTCTTCTTAGTAAAGTATCACAAGAATGGAAAAGCAAGAATCCAATGTACTCAATACTAATATGAAGGCAGTAGATGATTCAGTACATACCCACATAAAAGGAAAAACTCAATTCAAGGTGTGGGGCATTGAATTGAGGGAGCGGGGGGATGGGTACAATGTTAGGGTGTGTGCCACACTTCTTGGGGGCAGGTCACAATTATAAGAGGGACTCTACCTAACAAACGCAAACATTGTAACCTAATGCTTTGTACCCTCAAATTAACCTGAAACAATAATAATACAAATATTTGTGGCTTTGCCCTCTGTTTTCTTCATTTCTGTGTCTTGGCTACATCTCTCTTGGGCTCTGTGGTCTGGGACAGTAGTTCTCAAATCCAGCTGTTCATCAGAATCATTTAAACACTAATAAATTTCTCATGACCCAGCTTTGGTGAATCTGATTTATTAAATCTGTGTTTGAATACCACAATCTATATATTTAATTGTCAAATACGAGGCCATGAGTCCATAGTGGTTGTTTATTTGGATTGGTGGAATTAGGGGCTATGCTATGTGATTACAAAATGTATTGAGGGCAAATTTACTCAGAAGTTCCAGACTCTATAGATCATCTGAAATATGCCTCTCAACAGTATCTTCAATCTTGGCTTCCACTTCCCCTAAGAGACAATAACAGTTAATATTTATTGAGAACTTAATTTATGCGAGGCATTTTGCTATGTGATCTGGTTTAATAGCCATTGCACTTTGATGCAGGCACAGATAAGGAAACTGAGGCTCAGTGAGGTTAACGATCACCTAAGATGGCAAAGTTCGGAAGGGATTGAGTTGAACTCAAATCAGTGAGACCATTCTCTGAAACATCATTAGATGAAGTCTCAGCTTTTAATGCACTGGTACAGGTGCTGCTGTCTCTGGGCATGTTGCTTGCATTTTTTCTTTGCTCATACTATTGGTAAAGTTTGGAATTCATTACCCAATTTTCTCCAGTTAAGTCTTAACCTCTTAGGACTACCTCAGTCACAAAGTACTCCAACTGCCCCAGATGTTAACAATCTATTCTTAAATTGAAATCCCTTAATAGCTACTATATAAGCCACAAATTAGAGCTTTCTGGGCAGTACTATTATCTCTTCAATAAAATTATAAATTCTTTTTTTGAATCCTAAAGCTTAGGCAGACTTATATAGAATTGTTCTGGAAATGTGAACAGGGAGTGATAAGGATGAAGTCTTCATCATAAAGATGAAGACTCATCTGGAGTATCTACCAGATAATCATTTGCATCTTTTCTTATTTCCCCCCACCCTATGTGTTTTCTTGGTGTGTGACAAAACCCAGAATCTTTTGAATCAACGACAATAGCATTCATGATGATCTTAAATTATTAGCACATATTTGGGGAAATAGTTAAAAATATTGTTTCAGTTTATCCATCTCCCACATTACCTTCTCATCTTTGAGAACATGCTTAGAATGTAAACAACAAAACTGAAAAGTCCCGTGTTTGTTTAATGGTAATATTGGCACAGATGAACTGGCCATTATATTTCACAGGAAAGGAGCTCAAATCCATTGTGTATTAAGGAAAAAGTGGTTCATGTCTTTTATTTTGCATTAAAAAGTCACCTAATTTGTGACCTCTGCTTCCTTACCGCCTGTGTACAGCTGGCATGGAAATCTCTTGAAGTTTATTTAGCCAACTGTAGTTTTATTTCTTCCAAGGTTATATTGATTTCATAGCATTTTTCAGCTGGCACATCTTGACATGAGCCGTAGATGGTATTTTGAATTCTTAATGCATTTTATTAGATCTTTAAATCAATTAGTACTAAGATGATGAGAAATTCAGAGTTTTCAACCATAGGCACTATGCTCAGAATTTCAACTTGACAGCATATGAGATTGGAAAATAGATGAACTGAATTAAACTCAAGGTTTTTAACTCTTAAATCAGGTTTCTTTCCAGTGAACTGTTCTGCTTAACAGATAATAATTTACTTTCATCCCTACAAATTAAGTGATTTGGAGACCCTAACATTAGCATTTTATCTCAGGTTCTCATGGTTATGTGGGAAGGAAATCTAGATGAGAAAGAGGGTTGATGTTGTCAGTGTGAGGGTGTTGTAATCAAGATAAGTTCCAAACTGAGTTGGGAGAATTTTGCATGTTTACATTTTAATCTAAATTTGTGTGTGGGCTCATATCTATTATTCTTTTTCTTTCTCTAATCAGGTTCTTTCTCACTCTGTTCCTCCTTTTCCATTTTCCCCTTCCCTCTTTATTCTATTACTTATAAACTATTTTTGTTTGTTGATTTTAATAGGCAAACTTTCTCATGAATACCTATTTTTCTTTCCTTCAAAAGAGAAATATAATCTCTCTTTTGGAAAGAGTGTTTAGTGTGTGTGTGTATTCACAGAGCTGTGCAACCATTACCATTATCAAATTCCAGACCATTTTCGTCACCTTAAAAAGAAGCTCTGATATTATTCAGCAGTTACACTTTTCTTTAATGCCCCCCAAAACTGAAGCTAGAGTCTTGAAGAGGTATTTGTTCACTCATGGACATAAAAGTATTACTCAAATTAATCAACAGGAAAAGAGTAAACAATCCCTCTGGGCAAGAGATGTGAATAGAATCTTCTTTGATGAAGATAGACAAATAAATGACTAACAAACATTTGAAAAAATGCTCATCATCCCTGATCATCAGAGAAATGCAAATCAAAACCACCCTGAGATATCACCTAACTCCACTGAGAATAGCCCACATCACAAAGTATCAAAGCTGCAGACACTAACTAGCACGGATGTGGAGAGAAGGGAACACTTTTATACTGCTGGTGGGACTGCAAACCTTTTTGGAAGGCAGTATGGGGACTCCTTAAAGAACTCAAATTAGACATCTCATTTGATCCTGCAATCCCATTACTAGGAATCTACCAGAACAAAAAAAGTCCTTTTGTCATAAGGACATTTGCACTAGACTGTTAATCGCAGCTCAAAATTTACAATCGCCAAAATGTGGAAACAGCTTCCATGCCCACCAACCTAGGAATGGATTAACAAATTGTGGTATATGTATACCATGGAATACTAGTCAGTTATCAAAAAGATGGAGACTTTACATCTTTTGTATTAACCTGGATAGAGTTGGAACACATTCTTCTTAGTAAAGCATCATAAGAATTGAGAAGCAAGAATCCAATGTACTCAATTCTTTTTTTTTTTTTTTGAGACAGAGCCTCAAGGTATCCCCCTGGGTAGAGTGCCATGGCATCACAGCTCATAGCAACCTCCAACTCCTGGGCTCAAGCGAGTTTCCTGCCTCCGCCTCCCAAGTAGCTGGGACCACAGGCGCCCGCCACAATGCCCAGCCATTTTTTGGTTGCAGTCATCATTGTTGTTCGGCGGGCCCAGGCTGGGGATTCGAACCCTCCACCTTAGGTGTACGTGGCTGGCGCCTTAGCCGATTGAGCCACAGGCGCCGGGCCAATTTTTTAAATCCTAAAGAAACAAACATTCCTTTGGTATACTTAGGCCCTGATTCCACCCTCCAGGACAGTGAGAAATACACGTCTGTCTGTGGAATTCCGTCGTGGCGGCCTGAGCTGATACTACACACATGTGCCCCTTTTATCCCTATTAACTCCCAAGTGAAGGCAATAATCACACGTGCGTCTCCCCAGCTCCCTCTCTGCACGCAAGTCTCCCTGTCGGAGTTTAGTCTCCCATAGATTTGATAAGTCAATGGAAACAGGTCACTGTGGTCATTTTATTTCCCATGATAGCCTCCTCTCTGCACATCTCTGCTCCTTAAAATTGGTCAGGAATGACCTTGTTCATTACTCCATTCACCTGTTTGAATGAAGGATTGAAAAACATTATTCTAAAGAGGAAGGATTTTTATTTTGTTTTGGTTTCTCTCTGTTTCCACAGCACCTAACAAAGAATCTGTCAGATAATGAAGCCTTGGCTCTTGTCGACCAGATAAGGGCACAGATAAATGACTTATCCCTGTCATTTTCCTGATTTGTCCCCATCCCCAAGGACAGACCCCCTCGGTCCCCTGCCCAGCGTCTGGCATCTCAGTGTCTAAAGCATCGGCTGCACTCACCTGGGAGGATGAGAAGGAGCAAAGCAAGGGACAGCCGCATGGTCCTATCTCCTCTCCTCGCCTGGGTGACCACAGGCTCCCAAAGTCCTTCAGGGTCTTAAAAGCCAAGTTCAGAAGAGAATCCTCCAAACCTGCTTGAATCTCCTTTGAGTTCTTTTCTTATTTGTCATATACTAGTATGCAGCTATTTCTCAATTTTCCATATTAGGAGAAACGTGGTGTCATATTTTGACAAGAACGAGTCACCATGTGTGGTGCAAGCTGTGGTAAAACTTCTTTGCATGTGGGAAAGAAAGAGGAACAGGCCTGGTCACGTTTGCATGGGGAGGATCAGGAAAGCCAAGGAGGCGCCCGGGTCTTGATACGTGGAACCTGCTTCCAGCAGGAGAGGACGAGGCTGCAATGGGGAGAGTGGGAGGAGGCCTGGTGATGGACACGTGGTCAGGTGCACACTGAGAGGAAGGCAGCAGGCAGGACTCACGCAGCCTCACGGCACAGTCCTCCCCTGGCCCAGACTCCTTCCAGGTGGCCCCACTGCAGGGCATCTCAGTGCATCTTCCTGCCCTGGGCATCCGACCCTCCCTGGACCCTCCTGATGGCCTCCTGGGGGGTCCTGAGTCTCTCTGAAGCCCAGGCCCATGGTGGGGAGTGTCAGGAGGGAAGGCGGCTCCTCTCTTGGGCTTCATTTTGCTCTAGTTACCTCCTCCCCATGCCTTTACCTGTCGTCCCCTAGGGGTGGAAAGTGCTTATTCTACTGACCTCCAAAGGGGCTCTCCCAGCCTCTACCTCCTCTGTCACCCTCCCCCTCTCTCCCTAAATTGATTCTGTCTCTTTTCCTTGTATATCTTTCATAATCGGGGTTTTGTAGGACATTTCCAGAGACTTATAGTGTTTTTGTTTTGTGTCTTAACTTCTACTTCCAACCCTTGGATCAAATATTAATTCTAGAAACTGTATTTTTGTTTCAGAAACATCCCTTATAGTTCTCTGGTTGCTGATGTTTTTCAGACTCTCTTCTGTTCCCTAAGTGGTTCAGCTCCTCGCTCCATGGGCATGTCTTGGTTTTGTTGTTTTCTTTTATCTGGCCTTCTCTTCTATGTTCTGAGCCTTCTTCAAATGTCTGATGAATCTTAGGTATCTACTCATAGCTGAGAATAGGCCAGAATAGTCCTGCCTGAGACCTTCGAGTTTGTAGAAACACAGAGTATGTAAAATACAAAGAGCCTCCACCACTTCCCAACATCGATTGCCTTCTTAAGGTGCCCTAATTTTCATCGACTGGACATGCACCACGTGTGCTC
Organism: Galagoides demidoff; assembly: GCA_963574575.1. Lineage (NCBI taxonomy): Eukaryota > Metazoa > Chordata > Mammalia > Primates > Galagidae > Galagoides > Galagoides demidoff. Next base: position 9,777 of record CAUYQV010118591.1, read on the forward strand.
AATTGATATTTCTCAAGTAGACAACCTCAGTATGTTGACCAGGTTGTGACAGTCCCTTGGGTGGTCAACTTACAGAGATTGTACAGTAGTTCCCGTTGATCCTGCCCATTCCTTGAGCCTTGGATCCCCTCTTGACTTGCAAGCTATGCTTTAAGGTGGGTGCACAGAGAGGGATTTTCTAAATCCAGACTGAAGCGACTGAAGCTGGGGTCCAGCATCCCTTGTATCTCCCCAGATACTATTTGAAGTTCATCAACTTGCTGTTCTCTTGTCTAAGGAGGAAAAGCATTGGTCAATACGGAGAATCCGTTCGTGCGGTGACGGTAGCATTAACAGAGCAAAAATACATGGTCTGGATTCCTCCCCCTTTTGCTCCCTTCCTGTCTCCTTTCTCACTATCTCCCAGCACCATCCACAATGGGCACCACCCACTGAAGGTTCAGAGACAAGCCAGATGTCCTCAGGAAGGCTTCATCCGGCAGAGTCACCGATCTATCCTGGGACAAATCTATGAGCAGGAGAAATATACAAGTGGCACAAACACAGGAAAGGGGAAGTCGAACTATCGATGTTTGCAGATAACACAATTCTATACGTAGATGATCCAAAAGAGTTGTCTGAGCGCTCCAGACAGAGGGTTGACTGATCACAAAAGCAAAATAGAAACATTATTAGCTTCCCCATACACAAATAGCAGCCGTTTCAGAAATACCATGGAAGAAACACCCAACTTATAAGAACTAGACTCTCCTCTGTAAATCAAGATAGCAAAAGGGAGGCGGGGACCCTACAAATGTACCTAACAATAAACATGGAGGAACTTAATTAAGAAATCTTTAAAATTCCACTGAGACAGAAATAAAATGAATCCATTCGTACCCTCTTCTCTCAATAGTGTGTGTGGGAGTGTGCGTGTAAGAGAGAGAGCGAGCGAGAGTGTGTACGTGTGGGCATGGTGCTTCCTCTTTCAGCCCCTTCTGGGTTCTCACTCTAGAGCTGATGGTGAAATTGAGGAAGCTGCACGGTGCTCTGCCTCCCCTCCCGTCCATCCCAGCACTGCTTCCCCCACTGCTAACTGCTGACGCCCATCTCCTCACAGGCCCCAGTGGGTGCTGTATTAAACCCATCACACGTCCTTAAGAGATGTGACCCCTTGGTAGTTTCTTCTCCCACCCTGCATTTTTTGAGACTAAATTCTCAAGGTTTTCCTCTTCCCTCTCTGGCTGATCTTTGTCTACCCAGGAAAGCGCATTCCTCGGTTCTTCTCTTGAACTCTGTCCACGCCAGAGGCTTCCATCCCAGGCTGTCTGCTCATTCTGTCCATTTCAGTTGGGTGCTCTCCCTGGACCCCGATCTTTCTCACCAGCAGTATCCTCGCAGTGTTCATTTCTTCACAGCTTTCTCCAAAGGTTCAGATTTACGTGTTCAGTCCCCATCAATGTCCCCCGACATCTCCTCTGCAATGTCCGGCTGGTACCGCAATGTGCCCAAACTGCGTTCTTGGTCTCCCCTACTCCGAACTGGCTCCTTCCTGTGTTCCTGAGGTCAGCAAGTGGATCTCCATCCCTGTTCCCACCGCTGTTCAGGCCAGAATCCCAGATGTCACCCTTCCTGCCTTCTTTTTCCACATGCCCCCCCCCAGTGACTCTCCCCATAGTTCCTGCACCATGGTGCCTCCCCAGCAGCTCTTGAGGCTATTCCCTTTTCTCAGTGTCCACTGCTCTTTGAAACAGCACCCTTCAATCGTTCTTACTTTTCTGAAAATGGTCCAAGAGCTTTAACAAGGCTCTGAATGTTCAGCCCCTTGCCCCACTGGCTGTGATGGAGGGCGTGGCATACGAGATAAACACGGCTACACACTCCCCATACCAGGGCAGGTGCAGGGAGGTCCTCAGAGGAAAAGATGGACCATCCTACCATACCTTTTTATTTACTTAGCAATGAGAATCAGCAAACTATTTGAAAAAAAAAAAACAAGCCAGAGTTTGGGTCCATTGGCCTTGTATGAGGGAACTATATAGACATCAATATGTTTTAAAAAATCAGTCAGCAATAACCAGTTGTATAATTTGTGGGGGAAAGGATTTACAGTTGTAAAGAAATGTAAAATGGCTAAGACAAAACTTTAGAGAAACGAGGAAAAGTTAAAGATATTCTACAAAATTTTGCTGAGAGTCACTGAAAGAAATATTTGAAATCCAGGTAAAGATGGTAAAAATGTAATCACACTTTGTGTCTTCTCTCAAAGATCACCACGAAAGGGACAAAAGCAGAAGCAGAGGAAAAGAATTGTCATGTTTAATGGGGGGGGGATTTCTGGAGCCCACCAAGCCTTGGAGGATGCTGTGAGTCACTTGCCGGATAAAATGTAGAATTCTAGGTAAAACTTGAATCTCCTGTAGTATTTTGGACAAACTAAAGTTTTGTTCAATGTTTATCTGAGATTCAAATATAGCCGGTGTTATGTTTTATTTTTTGAAATCTGCTATCTTAGCTGTGATCTTCTCAAACTGAGCAGGGGAAGAATTCTCCAGTAAAAAATACAAAGCCAAGCCACAAGGAGATACCAGCTCACCCCTGGGGATGGCTGCTAGGGAAAAAACAAGAGATGGCAAATGTTAGCAAGGGTGTGTGCGGGGAAAGAGAAGCCTGGTACCCCCTCGGTGAGGGTGTAAATGAGCACTGCTATTCTGGCAGACACTGGGGAAGTTCTTTAAAGAATTAAAATAGAATCACCACATGATTCAGCAATCCCACCCCTGGGTATATATATCCAAAGACAATGAAACCACTATCATGAACAGATACCTGTACCCTCATGTAAACTGCAGCATTATTCACCAGAACCAAGTTATGCAATGAACCTAAGTGTTCATCAGTGGATGAGTGGATAAGAAAAATTGTGGTACATGTATATGATTGAGTGTGATTCAGCTTTGGAAGAAAAGGAAATTTTATTTGCAATACTCTGGATAAACCTACAAGACATTACGCTAAGTGAAATAACCCAGATAAGGAAGACAAACACTGCACCATCTCACTCTGTGTAGAAATTAGTTGAATTCACAGATGCGGAGAGTAGAATGATAGTTAACTGGGACGAGGGGGCAGGGGAAATGGGGAGATATTGGTCAAAAGATACAAACTTTCAGTTATAAGATGAACAAATTCTGGGGACTCTTAAGTACAGCAAGGGTGGTGATGGATGTGGTAACTAACTTGACTGTTGTGATCATGGCACAATGTGTGCATGTATTAGTAAAGAACTCTAGTCTCAAGTATGTACCGTGGACCTGAAAGGCCTGTTCATTAAGCCTGTGTTTAGAGCAATGTGTTCAAGAGAAAAAGAAGGTCACAGAGGAAGCAGGAACAACCTGCAGAGATCCATTTTAATCCTGAAGTATAGCACAGGAGGTGGAGCTAGGGAACGCCTGGGCAGACATAGCAAGGCTCAAATTTATTTGCGGATTTTTGAAAAGGAAAAAACAGCAATACACAAAAGTGTAGAGTGAAAAATGTGTTCTGTTGACACCCTGGTTCCCTGGACACCCCGTTTTTCCCCTCACCAAGGAAAAAGACTATAACCATTGTGTGTGTGCACGGGTATGCTCACATGTGTGCATTGTGAATGTCTATGTGCACGTGTGCGCACCTGTCTGTATGCCTGTGTGTGTCCTTTGGAAAAATTCTACACATCTGAATTGTGTCCTCCTCACACATAAATAGTACATTACAGATACTACTCTGCAGCTTGCTCATTTTCTATTTTGAAAATCAATAGCAATACCTGTAGACCTTCCTTTTTATGGCTTTATAGTATTACAAGGTACATAGCATGATTTGCTTAATTCTTTTCTTGATAGATATTCAGGTTAGTTTTGGTTTTTTTGCAACTGTATACAATTCTGAGATGAATACCCCTGTGTGCGTATCTTGAGAAACATTTGTGAAAATACTAGTAGGATAAATTTCTATATATAATATAGCTGGGTTAGAGGTCTGTGTATTTAAAAAATTTTGATGGATATTACCAAAGAGGCTGTACAGTTTCTGCTCTTGTCTAAATGGATGAATACATACCTACCCAGCTCAACTTCCCCCAACACGGGGTATTATCAATTTTCTTTCTCTTTACACATCTGACTGGCACATTTGATCATACATGATCTGGGCCCCAGATGGAACTTACTTCAGGTTCGGGGAATGAAAGGGAGAGATAGAAGATAGCAATAAGCAGACTGCAAAGCAGAGAGCTGCTGAGGGTGTGACTCTGCGCACACTGAGAACCAATCAGACGCCTGCCCTCGGGGTGGGCGGGGCTTCCAGGCCACACCCCTGGACTGAGGGCTGCTGTCCCTGCCACACGCTGCCCTGCTCTGCTCCACCCGCACACTATTTTTTTTTTGGCAAATCCCAACTTTTACCCAAAAGGGAAGTAACCCCTTCAATAGCTTTCGTTAAAAGAAAACAATACAAGCAAAAGGCAAAGAGAGAATAGATCCGAGAGGAAATAGGCAAAGAAACATTTTCAAGATTTTTCTATAAACAGTTCTGACAGTCTCCGTGAAGTGACAGAACATGGGATTGGTCTGAACTGAGTGAGTAACTAAGGACAGCGGGACGCCGCACACGGAGAGGGGCAGGCGCGGGCGGGTCTCGGGGAGGAAAGGGAGCGGCAGAGAAACAGGCGGCCTCGTAGGGAAGAGGAACACGGGGAAGAAACCGCAAAGCGGGACAGAAACCCGGCGGGAAATTCAGAAACGCGGCGACTTGGGGAGAAGGCCTAAAGTGAGATTGAAATAGATAGAGTATCAAAATGTTCGTGGAAACAAGAACGGGTAGAGGAGACAGAGAAAGGAGAGTGCACATACAGGTGTATGCTGGCCGTTCCCTAGGAAGAGGGACGGCAATACCTAAAGTAAAAATACTTTAATTAAAAACTGTCCTGACACAAAGAGAACCTTGGAGCTGCAATTGAAAAACTACACAGAGTCCCAGGGAAGGAAAAACTAATCCTAGTGACCCCCACCTGGAATGTCCTGAGGTTATAGAACCCTGGGGGGAAAGGTGGAGTCTCACAGGCCGCCAAGCAGAGATCCCTGCGTGGGAAGGAAACAGGCCGGCCCCAGACTATGCCCACACGTGTCCCAGAGGAAGGTGAAGGACAGTGTGCTCGTTCTCAGCAAAGGCAGGGTGCTCCGTGAATTTCATGCCCAGGGTAGTTGTTTTAAATACTCCAACAGCAGACCATCTCCATTGTGCAAAACCTTATGAAATACAGAAGCCACTAGCCCTTTAAGAAGGGCTATATCCCCATGATGTGATAGGAGAAGTAACAGAAAAAGAGGAGCTCTGGTGAGTAATGACTACATTTAATAATAGAAAAAAAGAGGAACTAAGTATGGGAAATGTTTACAGAGGAAAAGAGGAATATTAGAAATAAAACAAACAAACAAAAAAAACGACGGTAACAAAACCAGTACTGGGAAGAGGAGGGCTGGAAAAGGGTAAAAATATAAAAGTTCATCATTCATGGCACAGAATCAATAGGGACATTCAACATGTTGTTAAAAATAAGACTCTCAGGAGGGGACTCAGAGCCCAGGCAAAGTGGGGAGAGTGTGTGTGGGGGGTAGTGTCTTCCCCATAGAGGCCCAGCCCAGAGTGGGCAGCAGAGTCCAAGGAGGGTGAGGCTGGGGGTGTGGAGAGTCACCACGATTTTGCCTTTTCTAGTGAGTGATCCTTTATCTTTGAACCTGTAGCCTCGCTTCTTGGCCTTTTTGTTGACTTCAGGGCTAACCATGTAGGAACAGGGCCTGGTGCTCAGTAGAGGCTTAAGGACTGTTTCTGAATGAATGAAGGTGAGTGGATACGGGATTCCCCTGGGTACAGAGATTGGCCCAAGAGAGGGCAGCAGGGTGATCTGTGCTCATGTCCCCAGAGGAAACCAACAGAAGGTACCCCTGAGCAGGGGACCAAGGGAGGTGGCACTGAGGATCCAGTCTCTGTTCTAGCTGTACTGGGGATACCCAGTCGCTGGGATGTGGGGACAAAACCCATGCATGACCCCTGGGAGTGACAGGAAGTGGGAAGCCAAAAGCAAGGAAGCAATCTTGGAGGTGACACAGGAGAGAACACAGAGGAGGGCCCAGGAAGGAAGCATCCTCTCTGCTCTCACTTTTAGCCACAGCTGCAGACAGCCAGTGTGAGGGCGAATGTGTCCCTTGGTTAGGCCATGGCACCCTGGTGTTGCCATGAGGGTACGATTTAGACAAGAGTAACATTCAAATCAGCAGCCTCTGAGCAGAACAGATGACTCTCCACAGTGTGGGGGACCTTATTCCATCGGCTAGTGGCCTTAAGGGACATCGACCACTGTCTCAGTCTCCTGTCTTTGTACCCAAAATGCAACATCAGCCCTTCCCTCTGTCCTAAGGCTGTCAGCCCACCCTGCAGATCCTCCACTTGACAATTCCTTAAAATCAGTCTTTCCCTCTTCATCTCTGTCTCTCTCTCCTACATATTCCTCCTGTGGGTTCTCTTGCTCTGGAGAACCCTGACTACCACACACAGCTTCAAGGGAAGTTCCAGCATTCCAAGCCCCTGCCAAGGGGCTTCCTCTCCTGTATCCTACACTGTCCTGCTGGCCAGAGCTAAGGCTGACTCTCTTGCCCCTTGATCAGCTGTGATACAGAAAGTAGACCACAAAACTGGGGTCCAGTCTGAAGGCCAAATGTTTTCTCAGCTTCATGCAGGAAAGAGTTCGAGAGCAAGCTGACAGAGTAAGGCAAAAGCAAGATTACTTAGGTAAGAAAAGGAGAGGCTGCCCAGAGGCAGAGCCGCAGCCGTCTCTCAGGGCAGCAGAGGCGCACTTTGTGGCTTTCCAGGGTCTCATTTTATACCTTCTATTCAATTTGATGTTCAGAGGAGGGAGGATTATTTAAAAGATTTTTGGGAAGGGGTGGGGTCCTGGAACCACGGGTTCCACTTCTTTTTTTTGATAAGAGTCTACTCTGTCACCCTGGATAGAGTACCATGGCATCATAGCTCATAGCAACCTCAGACTCTTGGGTTGAAGCGATTGTCTTGCCTCAGTCTCATGAGTACCTGGGACTACCAGCATCCACCACAATTCCAGGCTAGATTTTGTATTTTTTTTTTTTGAAACAGTGTCTCAAGCTGTCCCCCTGGGTGGAGTGCCATGGTGTCACAGCTCATAGCAACCTCAAACCCTTGTGCTTAAGTGATTCTCTTGCCTCAGCCTCCATAGTTGCTGGGACTACAGGTGCCCACCACAATGCCTGGGTATTTTTTTTTTTTTATTGTAGTTGTTATTGTTGTTTGGCAGGCCCAGGTTGGATTTGAACCCACCAGCTCTGGTGGATGTGGCTGGTGCCCTAGCCGCTGAGCTACAGGTGCCAAGCCAGTGTTTATATTTTTAGTGGAGATGGGGACTCACTCTTGCTCAGGCTGGTCTCAAACTCATGAGGTCAACTGATCCACCTGCTCACCCTTCAAGAGTGTTGGGATTATTGACATGAACCACCATGCCTGGCTTGTTCCACTTCTTTTAAACCATATAGGGTAACTCCCCAGATGGAGTTGCCATGGCTGTGTAAACTGTCATGGTGCTGGTGGGAGTTTCTTTGAGTACACTAATGCATTATAAGCAGGGTATAGTGAATGGTGAGGGTAACTTGAGGTCACTTTTCATCACTTCTTGGCTCTTACAGGTTTTGGATGGTGTGTCCACTACCTCCTGTTTCATCAAAGATCTCGCTTCGAGTCTTATGACTCCTCCTGGAGCAAGAGCTGACAGTTCCTTACGTTCCCTTCACACTAGTGGCCAGTGGCTTCCTATTTGGCCTCTGAGTTGCCCAGAAGTAAGAGTCCTAAGAGAGGAACTTGAAAGGAAGGGAACAGTTGTCTTGTTCTCATTATAAAGTAACTCGCTGGTGTCTTTAGAGAATTACCCATTGGGAAACCTTTACATCCATAGTGCGGATTCTAGTCTAGACCCTTTACAAAGACCAGGAGATGGCGCCCAGTCTCACCCAGCCCTCTGGCCACCCTGATCCTACCAAACAACAATAACTATAATAGTGCTCTGAGCTCTGTCCCAGACCCAGAGTTTGTGGGTTACTACTCCACAGTCCCCTGATACACAGGTTTTCTCCCATGTGCCCCATATGACAGCAGAACCCTACTACAGTACTCTCAAGAGCAGTAAGACACGTGGTGACTTTAATGGGAAGGGGTATGGTGACAATAGGGAGGATGTGACATTCAATCTCATGTTCATTTGCACATGACCAAGTGCCGAGGCATGGATCCTGCTCCACATTTTCCTCCCCAAGCACCAAAATGCAGCCACTGGGCACCCAGAGGCCTTTGCTCACGGAACCTTTAAGTCTTCACTCACAGTTGGTCCATGAGCAGAGTATGGCTCAGTTTTTCTATTTTCATGGGGCTTAAAATTTCAAACCGACTATTGGCTGGAGTCCTGCACCCCTGGAATGCAGAGGAAACTGCATCAACGTTGGAGGTGTCTCAGCCTGGAGATTCCACATGTCTGCCCTGGACCCAGGGCCCCGGGGACGATGTATTCCCTTCCGGTATTTCCCACTGTACCTGGGAAAGGAAGTGACTCACCCTCAGGGGAAAGGAAGGCTCTGCTGGGCACCAGGGGATCTGCAGGGAAGCAGGGAGCCAGGGTGAGCCCCAGAGGCCTAGCACGGCTGCAACGGGCAGGGGGATGAGGGGCTGTGGGGCTGTTTCCTGAAGCTGGGCTGGAGCTGCCTTCTGAATCAGTCACTTATTTAGAAATGCTCGTCATGTGTCGGAGGCTGTTTCGGTCTGGGCAGGGCATCAGTGGGCATCATCGGGCCAACTGGCCTTCCTGCAGAGCTTCTCTGAGGCCTGTTCACCCAGAGGATGGCACTCAGCATACTCAGGAGCAGGGGCAGCTCCAGGAGGATCACGATCAGGAGGAAGGGGCTGCTGGGGAAGGACCTGTGGGGACACGGGGATGGGCAATGAGCTGCCTCCTGGGGAGGGGTCTCAGGCCTTCCAGCTCTCCCTGTACCTGGATCCTGGATTCTCATAAAATGTGAGGGGGAGCCTGGGCCCCAGCTGGGACAGCCCCCTTGGAGGGGGACAGTTGTGCTACTCTCAGGCTAGGCCTCATGTCTCCTCAGTAGGCTTGGCCTGGCATTTGAGGCCTTTCTGTTGACAACCATCCTGGTTTTTGTCTGGTCTCCCACAACTCCCCTTCACATAGCCTGTGTTCCAGCCTGGAGGGAGGGCTTACCAATTTTTGCTTTTTTTTGTCTTGGTTTCTCTGCTGTTTTCTTTACCCAGAAGGCCTGTGGAAGCCCTATGCATCTTTCAGGGATGAGATCCTTGAAGGCTTCCAGAATCTACACCCAGTTGGTCACCTCCACTCTGACCCCCTGTATGGATCAGCACCTGCCCTGCAGTCCCTGATGTCCCCTCCTGATTCCCAGGTGTATGTGAAGCCCTGAACCTATGACTCTCCACCCACCACCCCCTCTCCTGCATCACCTCCTCCCAACTTGGGCCATCTTTGCTTTTTTCCTTCAACTTTGTGCCACTGTTCCACACTCTGGAAAAATCAAGAGTGTGTGCAGCTGTTGAGTGCTTGCTGTGTGCCCTAAGGCTGAGCGTGCTCCCAGGAGTCAGATTCTGCACAGAAGGCCATGGGTCAGAGTGCCCTCAAAGTCCTTCCCTAAGCTCTGCATGCTGTGGGCTCTGCTGCCGCCTCTCTGGAGTCTCCTGCCCTCAGACTCCCAGCTAAAATCCCATCCATGTGCTCAAAAGCACTGAGGAGGGGAAAGTCAAAAAAGAACAATCAAGGAAAGGAATCCTGAAGCAAGTCCAGGTGGAGTCCTCACATAACCGTAGATGGGGTGAATGCCGGAGCAGAGTCGGACTGGACAGGGATCTAGGGAAGCCCAAGAAATTTTCCCCAGAGCTCTACACCTTCCTCTGGCAGGAGCAGGGAGCTGTGTGGTGGGGGCTCTGGACTGGGCCAGGGGGCCTGACCACAGCAGGCTGTGATGGGAGTCAGCCAGGCTGGCCAGCAGGGGCGACCTTCTGGGGAGTCCTGCACACCTCCCCTGGTGGTGAGGGTCAGGCTGCTCCTACCCCGCAGAGCTTCCAGCCGCTTACTCTCCCTCTTAGCATCTTCTAGTCCTACCCTCTGGGATTTGGGGGGAGATCCTGGCTGGAACAATACTAGTCCTTGGCAGGAAGCAGGAACAGATGAGATAGGAGTCTCTCCTGCCCACTGGAGGTCCCAGGAGGTGGGAAGGGACTGGAGGACAAAGACCAAAGGCCAGTGCTCAGTCTCCTCCCCTGCCAGCCCGATGAAGACTATTCTGTCATGCAGCCAAGCCCACCTAAGGCATCTTGTTTACTTAAAGGTCAACTGTGGTTGGGGAAGCTGACCTCAGACTTCACAGTGACTTTACTAGTATAAGAACACATTGGAGAAGCCACATGGGGATCCCAGCTTGAGGACCCCTAGAATGTAGGATTATCAGATGTTAGCAAATAAAAATGCAGGACGTATGTGAAGTTCAAATAAATAACATATACATTGTAGTTAAGTATGTTGTATAAAATATATGGAATATACTTATGCTAAAACAGTTTTTCCTTTTTTTAGTCGTTTGTCTGAAATTCCAGTTTGACTGGGCAAGCTGACTTGTGTCAGGCAAGCCTCTTTGAGGAGAGGCCATGGGGCCCCACCAGTGGGAGGCTGGCAGGACTCAGCCCACTTACCTGGAGAGAGTGCTGGGGGTCCTCCCACTGGTTGAAGATATGACTGTCGGACTTGACCCTGTGGTTGTCCTCACTGCTGTAGTTGTCCTCTCTGGGGCTGAACTTTGTGTAACTAAACATACAAAGCAGAGCACAGTTCACCCCTTCCGTGGACAGTCCAATTCTGGCTGTGGTCTAAAGGCTACTCCACCTAGGAATTAAGGAGCTTCGCCTCTGGCCTCCAAGACTCTCTGGTTAGCATCCACACATTCCATGAATTCTTTTCCAAAGAAAAACTCATCACCATATGAGAAGTAGAATGTCCTCATTAATTCAGTCCTGCCTGGCATGGCTTAGCAGGCTCCAGAGCACCTGGCTGCTTGGGGGCCAGGCTGGCTCCTTGTCACCTGTTCTGAAATGCAGCCACCTTCTGAGTGCTGCCCCTCCCTGGCCCCACTCTGGGCAGCCCAGGATTCCTGGCCCTCTGCAGTGGGCCCTGCACCCTCTGCCTCTGCTCCTCCCTCCTGGGCTCTTTCCTGTCTCCCAGCAGCTTCACTCCCTGCGCCAGTGAAGTCTTGCGAGGCCTCCCTGGTGCTGCCAATTCCTGCTGCCCTGTACTCTGCTCGCCCTGCCTGACTGTTGATACTCAGCTTCAGGATGATATCTTTCCATTCTTAAAATGAAGTGCAATTCACACATAATAAACTTTATTATTTAAAGGAAACAATTTAAAAACCTCTAAAATATGTATATACCTGGTAACACCAAGAGTGTGACTGTTGGTCTCGTATAGTACCAAGGACTATGCTAGTCCAAGTCCACCAGTGACCAGGTTGGGGACACTGTGTCTATTAAAGCCCTGCTACTCAAACCCCAAGTGGAACGTGCCCCACAGGTGACAGGTGTGGCCTAGGGTCCTGAGGACTGGGGTGCTGCCCGTGTGCCATGAGGGCCTTCTGGCTGTTGCACACTGTCTGAGGGGAGCAGAAGCCCAGCTCAACAGATAAAGTTATACAAATCAGGGAGCTGGGGCTCCGGAGCTCAGCCTCCAGGGGGATCTGCCTTCTAGAAGGACTAGGGAGACAACGTGCTTACACTCAAATGTGCAGATGGAGCTGGGTGAGTCCAGGCCCCAGGAATGTGGCCATTTGACTGTGAAGGCCTTTCTGGATCTCAAGATTACATCCCAGCACCTCAACTACACGGGCCTCTTTCCCCCCAGGTTGGATATGGGGTTGGGGTGGGAACAGCACCTGTGAAGGCCATGGACAGCAGGGCACACCCAAGCACTATAGGCCCCAGGAAATCGCTGGCTGGGAGTGGGGTCTCCAGGTGCCATGGATGGGGGTCCTTTTGGCACACAGACTAAAACTGGGACCTTCACCTTGCCCTCTGCGGTTAAAAAACATACTCACTGACTGAACTGTGTAGAGAAAAAAATGACCATGTCTGCAAAGGGTTAATCTTTCCTGGGGGGGGGGGGCACTGCTTTCCCAGTCCTCAGATAGTAGGGCTCTAGGAGTCCTCAGGACTCAACCATCCTCTGCAAAGGTCACGCTCAGTGACAGTCAGTTCACTTGAGTGGGACCTCAGAGATAGGACAGAGCAAGCCCTGAAGAGATGTTCCACGCCCTCTTACCTGGGTCAATGGTCACCTTAACTTGGACCGCTTTGTCAACTCCAGTTCTTTTGATCCCACACCAGTAAGTGTCAGCGTCATCTCTCCTGAGCGCCTCCATAGTGACACTGAATTTGTGGTCTTTCCAACTATCCCGGATGGACACACGGTCCTTCTTCACCTCTTCCTCTGTTCCAGTAGTCTCAACAAGGATCTTACAGGGGCCCCATTCAGCCCCTCGACACCACCACTTCTTGTGGGTTTCCCACTCTGGGTCATAA
>CAUYQV010118594.1:0-11684 GCA_963574575.1 Galagoides demidoff
TTGAGATGGAGCCTCAAGCTATCCCCCTGGGTAGAGTGCCATGGCATCACAGCTCATAGCAACCTCCAACTCCTGGGCTCAAGTGAGTCTCCTGCCTCTGCCTCCCAAGTAGCTGGGACCACAGGCGCCCGCCACAACACCTCGCCATTTTTTGGTTGCAGCCATCATTGTTGTTTGGCGGGCCTGGGCTGGGGATTCGAACCCATCACCTTAGGTGTATGTGGCTGGCGCCTTAGCCGATTGAGCCGCAGGCGCCGAGCCGTACCCCCCTTCTCCTTTGCCAGCTCCTCCCCTGGACTCTTTTCTTTGCCTAAGCGCTTACTCACGTTATCTCTTTTTAGTTTCCTTTGCAACAACTCCAACACATTTCCTTTCGCATTTGTGATTTTTGCTTAGCTATGTCTCCCTTGTTTTTTTTTCCACCGAACCATATTTATTTTCATTTTTCTCCCCATGGTCTAATTTCTCTCCATGCCTGTCACATTTAATTGAGGTTTACTGCCTGATTAAGATGGAGAACGTCTTGTCTTTTTCATGCTTCACAAGGAAACTGCCCACTCTATAGTTTTAGCTTATCCCAAGCTGTCTCCCTTGAATAAAATCCCTAGCTATTTCTTTCAAAACCCTGCTCAAAGAACAGCTTCAGGCTCTGTATGGATCACACCAGGGCTGGGTAGGTTCAAGATTTGTGTTCTGAATTCTGTGTTGCTTTCTTCAACATGACAGAGCACCCTATCACTGGCTTCACTTTCTCTTTCTCCCTGCTGCTTCTGTTGTTTACAGCTGTTTTGAGCTGGAATTCACCCTTCTTATCATCCTTAAGCTCTCTAATCAGAACCCAAAAGATGTTTATAGGGACGTGTTAAGCTCAAATTATCACCCCAAGCGCCTCTCACTTTGGGATAAAAAGGATTTGAAGGGGCACTGAAAAAGGATTCTGGTACAGGGAGTAGTTATAAGATGTGGTTTGCCAGGGGAAGAACTGACTCTGCTCTTGAGTCTTTATGACTGGACACATCTTACTCTCTGGGCGGCCATCTCAAACATGTATATTCATATGAAGGGAACATCTCATGCTTTTTGAGATCTTGCTCAAGTCCATTCTTAAAAGTGTGTGTGTGTGTGGTGTGTGTGTGTGTGTGTGTGTGGAGGGGAGAATAATATAAATTCTAAATAGATTATCTCAGAGTTTTCCGTGAGTCATTTCCTTTTTTTCATTAGTTGGCTTAGAGCCAGCTATCAAACGAAATGCTGCTTTAGGCACGTGCTCTCAACTGAAAGACCTAACACAAGATTTAAGCAACACGATCTGCTATTTTGAAGACAAGGGAAAGAATGCCTTACTATATATTCCATTAAATTAGACTGCCAACATGTTTCGCATTTTAAAGTAATCTGTGCCTCCTAAAACATTCACTCCAAGTTAAAAATATCCAGGGGGAGGGCCAGGCACGGTGGCTCACGCCTATACTCCTAGTACTCCGGGAGGCTGAGGTGGGTGGATTGCTTGACTCATGAGTTCAAGACCAGCCTGAGCAAGCACGAGACCCTAATCTCTACTAAAAATGGAAAAATTAGCTGGGCATTTTGGCGGATGCCTGTAGTTCCAGCTACTTGGGAGGCTGAGGCAAGAGAATCGCCTGAGCCCAGGAATTTGAGCTTGCTGTGAGCTATGACACCACAATACTGGGCCAACAGAGTGAAACTCTGTCTCAACAAAAAAATATATTTGGGGGAATGTGGCAGTGGATGGAGATGGCAGGAATATTCTCTGTATCATTTTTCCCTCTACTCTGGCTCCCTTGGGACATTTTTTCTTTGAGCTTGACTTTTTCATGGTGGATAGATTGAAGCTCTATTGGACACAAATGCTCTCTGACTAATTAAGATTCATCTCCCCCACTACACTGTAAAACTAAAAAAGGCAGTAACCCAAATGGGAGGCTGATGCAGTAATTGCCCAACACAATCTTTATTGAAATTATCCTGTAATCTAGAAATTGGTAGTGAAATAACCCATGAAGTCATCCTGACCCAACTGTTTGGAGCCAGTGTAAGGGAATTTTCCGGATCATTTTTCTACAACCTCTTCAACTTAGTTTTATCATTATTGGTTGATAAATTACTCTAGGCATTAATTTAGCAAATTTCTATTCCAACTAGCTGCAAACCCATAGAACATATTACTAAGAAGAACAGCATATTTTCTGAGAAGTAGCATTTTTTCTTTCTTTCTTTTTTTTTTTTTTTTGAGACGGAGCCTCAAGCTATCCCCCTGGGTAGAGTGCCATGGCATCACAGCTCATAGCAACCTCCAACTCCTGGGCGCAAGCGAGTCTCCTGCCCCCGCCTCCCAAGTAGCTGGGACCACAGGCACCCGCCACAACGCCCAGCCATTTTTTGGTTGCAGCCATCATTGTTGTTTGGTGGGCTGGGCTGGGGATTCGAACCCGCCACCTTAGGTGTAAGTGGCTGGCGCCTTAGCCGATTGAGCCACAGGCGCCGAGCCTTTTCTTTTTTTTTTTTTTACATGTGTTTATTAGGTTTCCATTTTTCTGCCTTCACAAAATTAAAAAGGCTTAAAATTTAATAACAATAACATGTTTAAGATAAGGACTAGAAACGAAAACCTCATAAAGAACAAACAAACATAAATACATTCAGAAAAGAAATCAGACGTTGGCTGCATTGATATATTAAGTAATAGTAATAATGCAAAGAAAGTAACATTCACATTGTCAAATAAAAGCATGTCTATTATAGAATGCTTTGATTCTGCATTTATTTTTTCAAAGTCCCAAGATAGGCAGCCAGTCCATAAAACTCAGAAAAACCTATAGAAAGATTATGGAGATTATTTGTGAAGTCTAATCTTGTCAGTGTGGTGTGGAGTAACAAGGTTTGTCACAGAAGGAATTTGTCTAGGCAGGGCGTCTGCACTAGAGGACAAAGGTGGGTAGAAGGAAGGGACTGCCCACTGAGCTACCTTCTCCTCCAGCCGTCAGCGCTTAGTGGGGGGAAGGCTAGAAGGCAGGGAAGGGAATGTGGCCGCGTGAATTGGGCACAGAACCTAGCACACAGGAGGAGCTCATTCCAGAAATGCAGAATGAATGAATGAATGAGAAAAGAGACACGTTTGTAACACAGTCATCCCTCAGTATCTGTGGGGGAGTGGTTCCAGAGCCTCACAAGTACTAGAATCCACTGATGCCCAAGTCCCTGCTATGACAC
Source organism: Galagoides demidoff (assembly GCA_963574575.1). Classification (NCBI taxonomy): domain Eukaryota; kingdom Metazoa; phylum Chordata; class Mammalia; order Primates; family Galagidae; genus Galagoides; species Galagoides demidoff. The sequence continues at coordinate 3,232 of CAUYQV010118594.1, forward strand.
TGTACAGTGTTTGCATATAACCTACACACTTCTTCCTGTATACTTTAAATCATCTCTAAATCACTTAGAACACCTGATATAAATGCTGTGTAAATAATTGTTATACTGCATTGCTTAGGGAATAATTACAAGAGAAAAGTGTGCACATATTCAGCACAGATGCAACAATCCATTTTTTTCACATTATTTCAATTCCTGCTTGGTTGAATCTATGAAAGCAGAACCCGTAGATACAGGGAGCCGACTGTGTTGCGGACCCAGGAGCAGAGCTTCCCGAGATGCTGCGGAGTGTGTTTCTGGGGTGTGAGGCAGATTGGATTAAACGTTACCTAAGAAAACACCACGAATCAAATCACTTTATTCCTGGCTTTTAAGTGATTGTAGATGAAGCATAAACAAGAAACGTTAGAATCATACAACCCAAATCCCTCTTCAAGAGAGAGGTCCTCCTTCCTAGGGTATTGACAGATGAGCAGCTGGTTTGCATTTGAATACTCGGGGGTCAGAGGGCAAAGTAACCTACAGGGAGCCAATTTTACTCGCAGATGGTTTTGTTTGTTTTTCATGATTAGGCATAATTTACCCCCTTTGAGCCTTCATCTGAGTTAGTGTTTATAAAATGTAGCTATTATCATTGCTGGGGTATTGCCTTTTTGTCTTCATGAAAAACACCTAACAGTAGTTATAAAGGTTTCCATTTCTCCTCCTCCTCCTCCTTCTTTAGGTTTCCATTCCTTCTTTTCTCAAGTCTAAACTTTGGGGTGGTTTAATACCCCATCTTGGTGCTCAGATCCCTAGTGTTCTGGCCCTGCCCCCACTCTTGCCACGTCACTCGCCAGCCAGGTGAGCGTGACTAGTGCTTCTTGTGATCCTGGCTCAATTCTTTCCAGAGAAAGGTGCCTTTCTACCCTCTGCAGACACAAATGCCTACAGTAGAAGGCTGAAGTCGTGATTAGATGCCACTGGTGAAAAAAATATAGGGGTACCTAAGTAAAGTCAGATCTAACTCAGCATTTGTTTACTGAAGGAGAGCTCATAGTAAGTGATCAAGGACACAACAAACACTTATTTAGAGAAAAACCTGGCAACGCTAAACAGAAATCACAGGAAAGAGAGAGCTTTCTATGATATTTATTCATACATGGCCATTTGCTCATCAAAAGGCAAAACAAAATAACCTCTCTATCTTGAAAGCAAAGTCATTTCTAGTTCAAATAAATAAGCTAAATTCTTAAAGAATCAGAGACTTACAGGAGATTAAAATAGACTATCAGGTTTTCATTGCATATATTAAGTTTCTAAATTCTTCTTGGATTGTGGGAGGGGGGAAATCAGAGCAGATGAATCTGATTCCTCTTTCTTGAAGCAAGCAATATATGAATGAAGCTAACAAGAAATTAGAAAGCCTTTCTAAACTTAAATAAATTATTGTCAGTGTAAAAATAGCTTCTGAGTAATATTGATGCATGCCCTGTGTTAATGACACATATAAAGAATGTCTCAACTAGTAACCTGACGTTTGTACAACCCAGCTTTCAAATTATTTTCTTAATTTGGGAAATGAGTCTGCACTGAGTGATCCATGTTCTCTTTGTTTTCAATGGTACATATTTGCAATGGCTGGCGAAGGAAAAGATGGTTGTATCTTCTGCACAGCAACTGAGATCTGGATTGCTAGTAGAATAGAAGATGTTGACAGTGTCCAAAAGACATTGCTAAACTGGGTTGGGGCTATGAGGGCAGGTAGAGAAGACACAGCTGGAAGAGATTGCCCACACTTGATGAGTCAGCCCAAATGAACAAATATTCCTTAATAGAGTTCTTGATTGCAGGTGCAAAGACTGTTTTTACTAGCATAAGAAGGTCTGACAATTGTTCGCAAAATTGCTACCACATGCTTACATTGGCAGCACTGTACAAACAACTCAGTAAGGTTTCATAACCTTGGTGTAACGACGTTTCACAGTTATGTTTGTGTTGGTGTGTGGTGGTTTCTTGCTGAGTGGTGGTTATTATTGTTGTTGGGTGTCTTATGTGCCATCTCAAGAATGTCAGAGCTTGAGTTAGAGCAATGAACAGATATTTGTAAATTTCTTGTTAAGCTTGGCGAGAGTGAACATGAAATCAGAGACATGTTAGTCCAAGTTTATGGGGATAATGCCATGAAAATAATAGCAGTGTACAAATGGATTAAACATTTTTCTGAGGGGAAAGAAAACATCACTGATAAAGAGAGTTCAGGGAAGCCAGTAACAAGCAGCATTGATCAAAACATTGCAAAAATTTGTTCATCAAAATCATTGGCTGACTGTGAGAAGCATGGTAGACCAAGTAAACATCAGTAGAGAAACAGGAAAATCTTAACTGAAAATGTTGGCAAACAACTCATGGCTCTTTTATCATGACAATGCACCAGCTCACACAGCACTGACTATAAGGGGGTTTTTAGCCAGTAAACAAAAAACTAGATTGGAACATCCTCCTAGTCACCTGATCTGGCCACCAGTAACTTTTTCCTTACTCAAGAGAAAGGAAATATTGAAAGGACATCAAAAGACATTTTGATGATATTTAGTGTATGAAGGGTAATATGGTGACAGCTCTGATGGCCATTCCAGAATAGGGATTTCAAAAGTGCTTTGGGCTCAGCGCCTGTGGCTCAAGTGGCTAAGGCGCCAACCCATACACCTAAGGTGGAGGGTTCGAATCCAGCCTGGGCCTGCCAAACAACAATGACGGCTGCAACCAAAAAATAGCCAGGTATTGTGGCGGGCGCCTGAGGTCCCAGCTACTTGGGAGGCTGAGGCAGGAGAATCACTTGAGCCCAGGAGTTGGAGGTTGCTGTGAGCTGTGATGTCACGGCACTCTATCCAGGGGGACAGCTTGAGGCTCTGTCTCAAAAAAAAAAAAAAAAGTGCTTTGAAGAGTGGACTAGGCACTGGCATTGGTGCATAGCTTCTCAGGGAGAGTACTTCAAAAGTGACTGTAGTGATATGTTCCACTTTTTGTAGGATGAGTTTGCAAACTCAATTGTTGAACCACATATCCTAGAATAGCAACACCAGGAAGACAAGCGGGTGAATGGTTGCAGGAAACCTTATTGGTTTCCTCTTCTTTTCTCCTTATAGGACCCTGATTTTGTGTAGGACCTGTGCCACCTTTTCCTTAAAGCAACCCTATGTATACGGCAAATGTCTTGGGTGTGGGACACAACTACAAGAGGAACTCTATGTAACAAATGCAAACATTATAACCCGGTTGGTTGTTCCCTCACATTAATTTGAGATAAAAAAATAATAAAGCAACTTTGTTCCAGGGAGGCTGGCCCAGACCCATGGGGTGAATTGTGATTACTTCAAGACAATCATGAATATCTTTTTCTCTTGCTGGTGATTAGTTTTGGCATATGCACATGAAGAGTTTCTGGCCAGAGAGACAAGAAAAGTCTACTCCTGGGCCTTTCGAAAGGCTTGTAAAGATCTAGTTTCTTACTATAGTCTAAACGTAATGCCTGGAAATGCAACAGTCATTTTAAAATATGACAGGAGCCAGTCTGAGGACAAAACCCACATGCTGGAGATGACTGAGCAGGGATGGCCACAGCTGGGGCCTGGGGATTTGAACAGCTGAATTAACCAACCACAGAGCTGCCGGCCATGCCCTGAACTGTGCCCTCTCCTCCATACATGTATTGTAGTCTCAGTCCCCAGTACCCTGAGACGTGACTGTAATTGGAGGTATGGCCTCCAGAGAGATAATTAAGGTCAAATAAATTTATACGTGTCAGTGGCCCTAATCCCATCTAACTTGTCTCCTAATCAGAAGAGGTTTAAGACACAAAGAGATACCCATGTTCAGAGAAGGCACTCAGGAGACACCGAGCCTGATGACTCTTTGACCTCCCAAACTCTGAGAAAATAGATTCCCACAGGTTGAGGCCCCCCAATCTGTGGATTCCGTTATGGCAGCCCTGGCAAGCTGATCCATTGCTCTGCCTTTGGACTTCTTCATGCTGTTAAGGCCACACTTTTTTTTTTACTTGTTTAAGTAACTTGAGTGGGGCTTTCTGTTCCATTCTAACAGAGTTGTTGAAGACACAAAATGTTGTAGTGATATTATTCTATTCTAAGCTAAATTAAGTCTGAGGATGGGATACACTGCAGGCAGGAATACCATTGAGGATCTTCCCAAGTGAGAATGTCATATGCGCAGGAGGACCCTACGCAGCTGAAGGTGCAGGCAGAGAGGGAGCATTGGCATTGCTTCCCAATGCCAGTGGAGGGCTTTGCTTTCTGTTCTTCCCACCCTGTCCTGGCTGGGCCTGAGATGGAGCCTCGTGAGAACATAGTTTGTGGCCAAGAGTGAAGTGGACTGCCCCACGTGTAGGCTTAGCTCAGGGACTGTGACCTCAGCTAACCAATCAAATTAACTAGAAACAGATGAAGAAACAAATTTTGAGCAGCTTCAGGGAATGAGAATTTATAACATCCTATGTAGTACTTAGGGCAGGGCAGCATGGGGCCTACCCCATTTTACAGGCTTCTCCCTAGTAGCTTAGGTTATCCCATGTTTTAATTTCAAAGAAGGAAACTGGGGCAACCACTGTATCAAGAGAAATCAACTGTCAACATATAAGTAGCATATAGATGTGTATACAAAATTCAAGAAAGGAAAAAACTGTATTAAAATTGTGATAATCAGGGTATACCATAACAAAAAATGTTATGTTGGGCACCTCTTGTAATTGCAGAAATCAAAGGTGACGTGAGTATTGCAAATTTAATAACCATTTTTTTTCTTTCTTAAAATGTGTGTACATTTTTCTGACACCCTCTGTGTATATTATCAAATAGCTCAGGCTTGGTTCTGAGTTATGAAATAAGTGTTCCTCTCATGACTAAATAAAAAATGATTTTTGCTGAACCAAGTGTATTTTTCTGAAGAATGGTAGTCAGGCTGACCTTAGCTTATTTAAAGCTTCCAATGCCAAAGTTCAAATAGCTCCTCTTTTGTCTTCTTGCCTCTGGAATATTCCCTCATTATTCAGTCTGCTTCCTGTTGAAGCTTCTAAAACATTCATTCGATCCTCAAACTATTGAAGACGTCCTTTAGTGCACCTGCCCAGCCTACAGTCCCACGTTTCACCTCCGAAAGCTGCTTTGTCTTGGAGGGTACCCAGCAGCCATGTTTATTTAATATGACATCGCTTCTGTTATTGCACTAGGAATAGACAATCACATTGTCTTCTATGAAAATGTGGAAGTGGAAGCTAAAGCTGATCATTTGAACTGAGGATGCAAGGAAGTGCGAGCTGTGGAGTGGATTGTCTTATACTGCATTGATGGGGAACAGAAAAATCTATCGTCCAGACAGAAGAGGGTGAGGCAGATGTGCAGAGAGAAGCCAAGGTGAGAAAGTACCTGACTGGGAGTGGAGTTGAGGGATCAAGCCCAGGAAGCCTGATCCTGATAGCTTTTCATTCCTAGGCCATGGGGAGACCCAGCTGCCCATTCTGCCTGCAGTTCCTCAGAACCCTTTGTGTTTAAGTTACTCCACTCCCTTTGGCTGACAGAGATTGGAATGGTTTTCTGTTACCTGTATCCAAAATCACATTGACAAAGGCAAATGTGAAGTTCAAACCCTTGGCCTGGCATTCAGGACCATGCCCGATATGGCTATTTTGTGTGGTTTCCTTCTTCACATCCTTCTGCTCTCCTCTGTGGCATGTCACCCGTACCGGCAACTTTCTGTCCTCCTCTCACACCCTGTACATCTCTGGCTGTTTCCTTTTTTCACACCATTTCCTCTACTGACAATGCTCTTCCTTCCTCTTCTTGGCCTACCAGGATCCTACACATTTTTAAAGGTCAACTCAAGTTTGTCCTTCTACATAAAGTCCTCTAAAAGCTTTCCAGAAGCTTCCATAACACTTGCTTGTGTGACCAACTGTTTTAATGAAGCAATACCTTTTGGTAATGGGGGAAAATAAGTTGGTTTCAGAGAGACACCTTGATGACAGAAACTAACACCAGAGTCTGGAAATAACATGCCCGACTACGGAACACGTTTCAGAAAGTCCGAAAAGGAGGGTGGTGCTAAAAAATACATCGATGGATTAGCATTGATTAGATAATAATCTAATTGTTGGAAATTAGATTTCTGTTTGTTGCAAAACATAAAATGTGCATGTTTAGAGGACATTTTTATTTAGCTAATCAGCAACATTTACATTGAATATTATAAAATAATATCAGATAGAGAAGAGATAGCCTTGATAGGAGAACTTGATAGCCTGACTATGCTTTTTCAGAAAAATACACTTGGGTGGCGGGTTCAAACCTGGCCCTGGCCAAAACAAAACAAAACAAAAACCAAAAACAGAAAAATAGACTTGGTTCAACAAAAATAATAAGATAGATAAGGGTATATAAAGGAGAAGTTGGCCCCACATTAGAGAAGGTGGGAGTCACAGGAGTGGGAGTGGGCAGGGTAAAGAGGAGAGAAAGAGAGGAGGAGACAATGGCAGGCGTTTCTGCCTTTGTGCTTTTGGATAAAAATAAACTTTGACACTGTCTCCTCTCTCAGGGAGGAAAAGGGATTAGAGGAGAAGTTGTAAGGATGAATTGAATAAAGAACACTCAGATGACAAGGAGGGGAAGGGCAACTGTTTCCCCAGCAATGTAGACTTAGACTCCCTGGACTCTGACCCAAGGTGGGGTATTCCTGTCCTTATGACAAGAATTGGCCAGAGGTGACCAATTAGTATGTTAGATAGTCAACGTGTGGATCCTTAGAGACCTGTCCACTCAGCAACACTCATTCAACAAATATTTACTGCACTCCCTACCATCAGATGGCTCATTAACATAAGAAGCAGCCACACCCTTCTCCCCAGTACATGACAGAAACCCACAACCAGAATCCTATAATAATGGCAATAAACATCACTTGGCCATTCCCATGTTGACGAGGCTGCTTCTTTGACTCACCATTGACCTTTGGTCCCTGGGAGCTCCTACCCTGAGTGTCTGTCGGCTTGCTCAAGGCTGATGATCCATGATTTGTCTCTGGGCTTGAGTTTGTTTTTTCCCTGGGAACCTGCTCCCAAAAGTTGTTTAAGATAAGCAATAGTATGAGCTTGCCTAGGCACGTCCCCTGGTTACCACGTGGAGATAGCTCTCCGGAGGGTTTGAAGCTAGAACATATCGTATCTATTTCCTCTCCTTTAGCATTTTTATTCAGTCAAATCAGAATATCAAAGGCATTAGGAAGGGGAAAAGATGTTACATACTGACTTCCTCTCTGCTATGAGAACTGGAAACAATCATTATATTTCATTTGTTCTTTTCTTCCTGAACCCAACTCCATACTAAGCATTGACTCTGAGTAGTCCACAGCTTCATGGGAAAACAACCTGGAAAACTTATAAATAATAGATACGAACGCTACCCTCTTTATTTTTAGAAGTACTTGTACAAATAGAGAGCTACCTTCTCTATCAGCTTCCCAGGCCTGGGCCCCCATACCTGCCCTAATTCTCCTGGTTCATGATGCCTTCAAGATGGCATTAACCAGTGTTGCAAAGGTAGGTGTATTGCCTGTGTGTGTCTGTCAACATGTGAGCAGGAGAAATGTGCTCTGACTCAATCCCTCCCCCCAGAAACTTGCTCCTAGATGGTGTTCTATTTGTCCCCTTCAGATTCCAGTTAAACATAGAAGACCCACAGAAGGAAGGAGAGCCTTTTCTACCTCACCTGAGAACTAAGCATCTGATGGCTGATGCCATCTTTTGTTTAGAATGTACATCTACCTATGGAATGTGCCAGGGCTGCACAAATTATTAAGCTACCATCAGGCTGTGTTGGAACCAGTCCTGCCTTCCCTGCTGCTTGGGAGAGTCATTTGTTTCCTTAAAAGGCCAAATCTGTGTTCTGTTTTCACTCTTTCATCCTCCACCCAGGTCAAACCCACCTACTGGGTGTTAACTATTCCCCCATCCTGGGCAGGTACTAGTTCTGGCTGCCCCTTTGTATTTTCAGTTACATAGATTTGGGATGCTGGAAAAGCAAAGCAGCATCCTCTAAATCAGGCCAAATTTGGTTTGATGTTCCCAGATTTTAAACTCCTTTAATTAAAGGATTTAACTGCTGGTTCATCTAATTGAGTTTATATAATTCACTGTCCAAATCCAAGTCACAGTTCTGCGATAAAATCAGAAACTAAGTTTTTCCCAAGACTCGGATGCCACAGATCTGATTGAAAGGTTCACAGCAAGGTCAAATCCAATGCTATAGGCTCGGCGCCTGTGGCTCAATCGGCTAAGGCGCCAGCCACGTACACCTAAGGTGGCGGGTTCGAATCCCCAGCCCGGGCCCGCCAAGCAACAATGATGGCTGCAACCAAAAAATGGCCGGGCATTGTGGCAGGTGCCTGTGGTCCCAGCTACTTGGGAG
>CAUYQV010118601.1:0-14728 GCA_963574575.1 Galagoides demidoff
GAGCTGGAGAATGTTCTTCTGAGCAAAGTATCACAAGAATGGAGGAAAAAGTATCCAATGTACACACCCCTATTATGAAACTAATTTATACCTTTTATATGAAAGCTATAACCTAATAACAGCCTAAGAATATAGGGAGGGGGGAGGGAGAGGGGGGGAAATGGGTAGAGGGATGGGGATTGGAGGGATTACTTCTGAGTTTTATCTTACAAGGGTACAAGTGAATCTTTCTAAGAGTAGAATGTGAACATTTTAAAACAAGAACTCAGAAAAGGACATGAAGGCAATGTTAACCAGTTGGATGGAAGTATTTTGGATTGTGTGTGAGAACTCCACACTGTACTCTAGAAGTGCATTAATGTACATATTTACCATTCAATAAAAAAAAATATATATATATATATACACATATATATATGGGTAAGAAGGAAGGTAATAAATGATATGAGGTTAGCCACTAATTGAAAATCCTTTGGAGTTCAGTGATGGGTATAAGACAGTTCATTATATTGTTCTGTTTACATGCAGATGTTTGAAATTTTTCATAATAAAAAATTTAAACAAACCAAAATTGTCTATGGAAGAAATTTTTCTGAATCGTCATTTTTAATTTTTAAATTTTTCTTCTGTACCTCTTTTATGGCACCAAATGTTCCAGTGTTTAGGATGTTTTCCAACTTTATCAAACAAAAGGATGATGGCTACAATGATGCTATATCACATGATAAGTTCCTAATAAAACATGTCGGAAGAAAATAAATACCAACTAAACAGAAAATATTCAAGGAGGACAGCCACTGCAAGGATAATTCAAATATAAAACAGGATACCCTTTAAATGAAAAGGGCCATAGAACCTGCTTATTTATAATGTACAGCTAATTTAGGCAAGCAGGGGGTTGGTCTACGTCCTTTGATCTTCTTCATCTCCATAATGTTATCAGAGTCAAGATGTTCCATGGTATTCAGACATTCTATGGAATTTAAGTGCTTTGTCTACACCATAACCATGCCAGAAAATACAAAGAGAATTGCGAGTTATCAGATCCATTCACAAATAACAACATTCCAAAATACCATAGGCAGAAAGAACTTGGGAAACCTTTCATCCTTCCAAACCTCGTATGGAACAGACGGGCCAGCTAATTAAATGAAACAAATGCTGCATCTGGCCAGAGAAGGGGACACATGGCCCAAACATCTGGCAGGACTACCACAAAGTGCTCAGGGTGAACAAACTACTTCCTTCTTCCTAACCGTTCAATACCTACACATATATAACTTGGGACTATTTTAGTTCAGGAAAGAGAAAAGAAACTATGTTTTATTTTCAGCAACAATCACTACCAGAATATTCTTTTTTTTTTTTTTTTTTTTTTGCAGTTTTTGGCTGGGGCTGGGTTTGAACCCACCACCTCCAGCATATGGGGCTAGTGCCTTACTCCTTTGAGCCATAGGCACCACCCTACCAGAATGTTCTTACTCTCTGCTAGTTTGATGTAAGGGGGAGAGGGGAAATAAATCACCCATATTTATGAGCTATAACTAAATGTAAATGGGCTTTATAATATTGTCTTTTATGTTTTTATTACCACAGAGTTTGTAACACTCCAAAGAAGAGAATGGTATTTTGTTATTTTCAAGAGTCTGTAAGAAAAAAAGTGAAAAGTCTATGATTTTGCAGCAACTTAGAAAGTCAGCTACAAAATTGTCTCTGTGTTTTTAGAAATGCAGGTTTTTATTAATGATTTCTGTGATTTGTGCTTGTCTAATGTCATTTAATAAAACACATAAAATGAGTAACAGATACCTATTTGGGGCCAGGCTCTGTGCTATTCTATTATGAAGACATCAATGACACTATGAATAATAACTACTATGGACTGAGTGCCTGCTATATGAAGTACCAGACTAATTTAATTCCCATAAAACCCTGGTAAGCATTATTAATATTTCTATTTTACAGATCAGGAGCCAGACACACAGAGATGCTAAGGAATTTGTCTACAGACACACGGGTGGTAAGTAGCAGAGCCAGCAGAAGTAAGTAAACAAGAAAATAACATAATATAAAATTGAATATGTGATCTTGGCCCTCCACTATACAAAGGGGGAGATTTTGTCTAGAAGAGAAAACAGACATATATAAGGAACCATCCATAATACTAACAAATAAAGTAAAATTGAAATGTTAAAATAGGAGCTTTTTGGGTGGCGCCTGTGGCTCAGCGGGTAGGGTGTCAGCCCCATATACTGAGGGTGGTGGGTTCAAACACAGCCCTGGCGAAACTGCAACAAAAAAAATAGCCAGACATTGTGGCAGGCACCTATGGTCCCAGCTACTCAGGAGGCTGAGGCAAGAGAATCCCCTGAGCCGAGGAGCTGGAGTTTGCTGTGAGCAGTGTGATGCCACGGCACTCTACCCAGGGCGACAAAGTGAAACTCTGTCTCTACAAAAAAATAAAAAGGAGCTTTTCTACCACATTACATTACTTTCCCTACAGGAAATATCTTTTTCACACCTCCTACGTGTGTTGACTGCTGCCGAGTGTTGAGGAGGAAGCCAAGAGGAAGGAGATACAGTCTCTGCCCCTCATATGGAAGGTTCATCATACTCTGGATGGAATCCCAAAAGAAGAGAAACTGTATCCATTGTTCACCAGAGCTTTGCAGTTTAGAAATAGAAAGTGTATGCGTGAAACAAATTTTTCTAAATTAATTCTTAAAATAAAGTATGTTTCTTCTTTCAGTCTTCCTGCCCTAGAAATACATCATTATTTGAAGTGGCTAGAAATAGCATCTAACTTTATAGAAATATCTTTTGCTTTCATTCTCAGAGTTAACTTTTTTCTCCCAAGGTTATGAAGAAATAGCCATATTTAATTCATCTAAATAATATGTTAGTATATGATAGCAGAGAACAGATTTTAAATTGTCATATGAAATATATAAATTAATTATAAGTAGTTACATGATGAGATGTACTATTATGGGTGGGGCTCAGCACACCATAATAACCCAAACCACCAAATATTAGCAGGATATTGAGAGTGAGGCAGTACTTGAAATTAGTACTACATTTTACCCCCTGAAGTTTCTCCATTTGATCTGAATCTAAATTAAAAGCCACAAATGTATCTCCTTCCCTTGAGCATGCCAACCACTTGTACTTTTCCAAAAATACACCACTAAGGACATTCACACTACATTGTTTATTGTGGCTTAATTTACAATTGCCAAGATGCAGAATCAACCCAAGTGCCTATCAACCCATGGAAGGATTAATAAAGTGTGGTATATGTATACCATGGAATACTGCTCAGCCATAAAAAAGATGATGGAGACTTTACATCTTTTGTATCAACCTGGATAGAGTTGGAGAACATTCTCTTTAGTAAAGTATCACAAATGGGAAAGCAAGTATCCAATGTATTTGATACTAATATGAAGCCAGTAGATGAATTAATACAAGCCCTCCCAAGAGAAAAACTCAATTTAATTCAAGTTGGGGGAAGGGGGAAGAGGGAGGGAATAGACAAGGGGGGATTGGTATGTTCCCATCTAATGAGCACAATGTAAGGGTATATAGCACACCTCTGGGTGAGGGGCACAACTACAATAGGGACCTTACCTAACAAACACCAACATTGTAACCTAATTGTTTATACCCTCATATTAACCTGAAATTAAAAGAAAAAAAGATAATGCCACAATATTCTTAGAGAACGCACAGCATCTCAACCTGAATACCAGTCAGATCAAAATCTCAGTTATAATCTGAGATTGAACAGTAGTTCCAGAGTCTACATTATCTCTACTGGCTTGGAAACCAGGTCCAATATGCTTTCCACACTGGAAGATGTCCAAATCTCAGTTCAGTTCTAAAATACCCAAACTGAGAAAAATCCAGTTTTATCACCTGCCAAAAATATTCTTCATATTTACCTTGATCTGATCTGAGACAAGTAGATTTAGGAAATGTGGAACTCAACACAAATAACCTACAAATATGTCTTGAACACCTACCCCAGGTAGAGCCGTCTCTATCTTAACACACCTATGCAAGTCTCAGAAATCAAAAAGCCACGGTGTGGTATTGATGGGTGTAGCCCCTGTGCTCATTTCCCAGCCCTGCCGGCTTAGGTCTGCGTTCTGTAGAAAACCAGTCTGCAGAAACAGCAACTATGAAAGCTCTAAGTTGGCAGATGGCCTTACGTACAAGCTGTTATTGTAGGACTGTATTGAAATAAAATGAAATTTCTCAACAATTATAAAGGGCTATAAAACTGCCTTGGCTACTGTTAGAGAAAATGTGAAATAAGTGAGTACATCTTTCCACTCTTTCAAAGGCATCATTTATTTTGGTGCCCACGTTTGTGCTCAGACTTTTTCGGTGCCTATTATGGGCATTGTCATTCCATCAAAAGAACAGTGGCTAGGGTCACATTAACTCCACCATTTCAGGGGTTTTCCTTCTTTGGCGAGGCTGTCCTCCTATTAAACATATCTCATTTTAGCATAGAGAGTCAAATCTCATACAGGTAAGAATATCAGACTTGATAAATCTACTCCAAGCCTTTTACTGAAGTGGGAATTCTCTGTTTCTGAGAAATTGAAAGATTTAATGAATCTATTCTGGTCCTATTATGACATCTCATTTTTGCCTCTCATAAATGCTTGTCAGGTTTATGATTTCCCACCCACTGGCCGGGAATTGCGTTGCACCCGCCGCGATTGTGGGTGCTCATACCAAGTTTAATTTCCCTCACCAGGAGAGTTGACAAAAGATCACAGCCACTAAGCCCCGGAATTACCCTAGATATTGCCCTCTGTGCTCTGCAAATGAAATCCTACAGAAGACCCTTTGGAAAAGAAGAACATGATGGTTAACACTCAGAAATCCATTTTGCACCGGGCAGCATACGTACACACAGCAGCGCGGGGTGACAGGCGGAGCCGCGGACTCCTGCATGGGGAGAGCCTGCGGCTCAGCGCTCCACGTGCGCGCGCGCCCGCACACAGGCACGCGCTGGGCCTGCAGACGCGCGCTCCCCTCCCCCAGCCGGTAGTCCCCGCGCTCCGCTCCCACCCGCCCTTATGCCCCTCGTTCCCTTTCTCTCATGCCCTTGATTGACTACCAGGTCAGATAAGAAATTAAGACCAGTGAAATCAGAACCAGACCGCACCTGTCCCCTCTGCAGCCAGAGGAGAACTGAAATAAAGCACTTATGAAACTGCTGTGATCATAACCTTCAAAACCCTGAACCCCTCCCAGCTGTCGGCTCTCCCAACCCAAGGTTCCACAATAGAGACGCTGGCACCAAGGCCCGAATGATCTATTTGTAACAGAATGCTGTCATTTTGGGACAGGGCGAAGTGTTGCAAACTGTAAAGGTCCCTTTATAGCTACAAAGATTCTGAAAATAGATGTTGCCTTACTGATTTAGACTTGCTAATAGAAGGATCAGTTTGCTTCTATTTAAAATGATTCATTTGCTCTGAGAGAAAAACGATAGTAAGCAGTGATAAATACTTTGAAATGTGAACAACGCTTACTATCTGTCTTCATTTAACAGACATTGGAATTTTTTTTTTTTTTTCTATTTCTTACAACCTAGCTACTGACATTTGTAAACAGCTACTGGATCGTCTGCAATAAAGTTGAGCTCGTAGCTAGAACTATCAGTTCCTCATTACTAACAGCAAATGAACAAGGAAGGGAACAACAATTTATTTGCACAGTGGCCCGTCTTATAGGCCTGAGTGCATATTGCCTGCTGTATTTAGTGAGAACTTCAGTGATCATTTTCACTAGAGAACAAAGATTTTCCTTAGATAACAAAGATTTCATTTTTCAAACGAAGCTATTTTTACTTAGTCCAACTTATAATATACTAATACTAGTTCATATGGAGGAAGATCTCTACTCTGGGACTATCAAACTGAGGAATTTAAAGATATGAAAGGATTTCTCAGTGCATTATTTCACTAATAAAAACTTTACTAGATTTGACTAGCAACATTTAGTAGAATGCAACTAAGATGTAGCATAATTCATTAAATGTAAGGAGTCTTAAAAATAATCCCCATTTCTGTAGGGCATCAAACCTGCCCACATTTTAGCTTAGAGAAAAAGTCTGGGTTGTCACATGACCACAACAATTTCATATGGAAATTAGGTATTTGTTAAAATCACACAAGAGACTAAAACTAAAAACATTCAAAGCCCTTTCAGCCTGATGCTAAATCCTCTCACGTTTGCTTGTGATGTTACAAGTATACACATACACAAGAGTGGAGCCAAGAAATAGGAAAAGTTTGTAAATATTTATATGCAGAGAATATACACTGTGTTCATATACAAACTACCTCTAATCCCCTTCTTCTAATGATTTATTTTATACTGTCTCAATAGACACAATATTTCAACTCTGGTTATTTTTCTTTTGAAATAGTAGATTGTTTACACTAGTGCTTCAAAGATATTTATGTAATTAGGGTTCTATTTCTACTTTGGCTTTTAAATCCAAGTTCTTCTTGTTTTGGAATGTCATCTGCCCACAAATAGGCGTGATAGTGCCACACTGCAAGGCCAGCCTTCCACATGGGGCAGGGAGGGTGGTGGTGAAGGGCACAGACACTCCACCCCAATCGTCTACTTTGGAAGGAGTTTGGGAGCTGCTTCACCTCCCAACTAAGTGACCTCAACTCCATGCCTCCCCCTTCCTCACCTTACCCATCCTGAAATGAAGAGAATAATAGTACCTACTTCAGAGACTTGTCATGAGGATACTTAATGTTTGTAAAGTGGTTAGAATAGTGCCTGGCACATAGTAAATACTATATAAATGTTGCCTGAAATAAAATGAATATTCTCCACTGTTACTGTGTATATTTTAGTATGTGAATTCTGATATATACATAATAAGGAGGCTGTAAGTATATGTCTGCATGGATTATTTATTTTGTTTCCATGAAATTGCAAACTTGTAGAACAGTAATACATAACAATAATAAAAATAATAATTTACAACACCAACAACATTGTACATTGGGTTTACTATGAACAGGTATCATTCTAAGCATCATCTCATACAATCTTCCCCACCACTCTGTAACATAGATACCACCATTATTTTTATTTTACAGATGAAAAACTGAGATTTAGGAGAAGTTACATAATTTGTTCACATATCAAAATCTGTAAGTAGAAAACCAAGACTTGAAAGAAAGTCTACCTGACTCAAAGACCAGTGGTCAGAACAGCTGAGCTCTTCTGCTTCCTATCATATAAGTTTATTTAACATTTTATTCTTTCTTGAGCTATCATTTCTTCATACTTTTATAACTCAGCTAGCTATCTCCAACCCTTCTTTATGGAGTTTTGGCTTATATTGGTTCAATCACATTACTAGAAATAAAATATTTGGTGCCAGGCCCCTAGGATAATTTCTAGACTGTTAACCACACTTGAGATTATTTCCAGCTAGGATGGAAAGAATAGAGATCACAAAATCAGGATCCCAGCCTTGATTGTATTACTAAATCATGTGTGATTAGAAAAGAAACTGAACGAATCTAGCTTACAAAGGTTTATGGTGGCACAACCAGATTTTACCACTTGGCTGGTACTTATTAAATATATTTTAATGGAAAAAAATTGTTTCTTAAAGAAAAAACGTTTTCAAAAAAAACAAAAAGACATTTCCTTGAGCCTAAATATATAAAACTAAAATTATTTGGTTACTCCATATATAAGATTATTTGAAAAGTCATTTTTTCAACACAAGCCTAAACCCTCTACCCTTTCCTATAATTTAAGAGGACACTGGTTCATGTCCAAAACATATTATTGAAAGAGCATCTTTCCCTGGTTTGTTTTTCAGGGGAGAAGAAAAGTCTGACTTTTTTACTTAACATTACAAGAAGTTTGGTGGCTTTCAACCAGGTTAAATAGACCAAAGTATGTCTCTGTGTGTGAGCAGGTATGTGTGCGTGTGCACATGTGTGTGTGTACACACTGCTAGCTCTCTATTCCAAGCAGTTTTCCCTGTCAACTTGCTCAAGTACTTCTATGATATAAAAAAAAAAAAAGAAAAAGACATCAAATGCTGCTGAAAACAGAGTGACTGCTGCTGAAAAACTAGTGACCGTCCGCCTGTGCTTGCTTCTGTTGACAGTCACAGAATGATCAGCTAAATACTCCATTAAAAGTCCAGATGGGAGTTGCAGTAGATAAGGCAACAGAGTGGAGTATAGACAGAAAAGACTTGCCAAATCGTATCTGTTTTATTAGCATGAGCAGAGTGAAGCAAATTGCTAGTGTCTGGGAAGAAACGAGACAATGGACCTTTTGCCACTGTGGTGCGTGTCCAGGAGTGTCCGTGTGGGTGTCCAGCTGTCTAAAGATTGCCTCTGGTCTTTATGTTGTCAGTCTCAAAACATCTTTAGCAAATAGTGAAGTCATTTTTTATCTATATACATATTAAGGAAGCAGATGACAAGGAGAATTCACTGAGGGTTTTGCAGGAATAAGGCCTGACTCAGGAAGGATAAAGTCAACCTCTGAAGCTGACAAGTTCAACCATATTATTGGAATACACCTATTAATGACAGCCACAAAAGCCCTGCTGATTTGGGTGATTGTCAATAAAAATGGGCTGGAGGATCATATTTGGCTTTGTGTATTAAAAATTATTGAGATTCAAGAAACAAAGATTTTTAAATTATAATTTTTGCCTATTAAATATTCTCATGTATATAAGAAATAAGTTTTACTTGTGCTTATCTAAATATTTGCCAACCAGAAGATGAGATTTTCAATTCCCAAAAGACCCTGTATACAAATACACTAGAAAATGCAAATTTTTTGTTCTTGTCATTCAATGTATTGGATGATTTCAGAATATTACCATATAAGGTCCACACTGTAAATGGACTGTTTCTTGGCAAAGTCTTGAATTAGGAACCATAGTTTCAGCTCACAAACTGAGTTGGGTATTGGTACCTCATGGTGTTAGGTCCTTAAAACTTGTAAGAAATATTTGGATCACAGTCAAATGCAAATTGTCATTCAGCAACAAGTCCGTATGTTTGTAAATTGCTTTGTTGATTTTGAAACTCTTTCCAAAAACACACTGGTTATTCTCAGGAGCAGAGAGCTATGTAATCCTACATCTCTCCATAAAACAGTGTAAAGAGTGTTCTTCTTTTCTCCCAAACCAAATATTATAACAGAATTTTATTTAAAAACATAGTAATAATGAGTTTACAAACCAATGCCAGGCAACTATTCTCAAAAATATTTTGTTTAATAGACTAGAATCTGTATAAATCCCATTTTTCCATTAGTGATTTTATTCTAAATAATTTAGGTTTATATATATATGTATACATACTGCAATGTTCAGTACAAGAAACCTTCATTTTATTTTTTTCAACAAATGTCAGAAACATTGAGATTAAAAAAATGTATAATGTCTCCATCTTACATTAAATTTGTGTTGAAATGACTATGACATTATGAACTACAGAGTGATCTTATCCTATTATTTCACTTATATTTATGAAGACTCGTAAATTTGTTTTTCATAATAAATATTGGAAGGGTATACTCACTTTTTCTTGCTAACATGTCTAAAATCTGTAGGATTTATAACCAAATAAATGTGTATTTAAACATATAATAGGTTGTATCCTAATAAATATATTCTTTATAACAATCAATATTGGAGCCCTAAAATTGATTATATAAAAAAAGACCATTTCTCTTCTTGCCGCCTAAAATATCTCCCATCCCCTGTGAGCTGTCACAGGTAAGTCAATAGGAGATCCACATGAGACCCTAAGAGTAGAATTTTGCCCTGTAAGTATAATCCATTTATTGGTTTATGGACCAAAAAACCTCTTGGGAGTGTTACAAACTCATATGCTTTCGTTGAGTGATGGGTTTTGCACTTGGATTTCTTATTTAATTGAAAGATGTGTAAAAAACTTATGTATAAATAGAGTTCCCTATTGGTTACACATTTCAAGAGTATCTCAAGAGTATAAATTATTCCATCAAGGGGTTAGAATAAATTATACTCAATAATTGGAATCAATTTTCCCTAGAGTAAGCACAAAAAAATTCCCATTAACATGGATAGAGGTTGCATGTAAAGCATGAGATGAAAATATAATATCACTGACAAATTAGCTTTGTATTCCTGTATAGCCAGAGAAGTAGCAGAATGAGAGAAGCCTGCTCGTACTGAACTCTATCCTGTCTGGGTAAAGTCTCCCCTGCATTTTGGATACAGCACAATGTTGATGGATCAGTAGCAGAAAAGAGAGTGCACAAGCCTAAGAGCATAATCACTGTGTTTTTACCTGTCACCTATTAAATCAGAGTGGCATTCCCTGGTTCACTGGTACCTTACAATAATTCTGGGCAGACTAAAGAGTGATATGAAAAATACATCCTACCGCTTCAAAGAAAGGAAGGGTTCAGCAAGCTAACTGGAGCACCACTCACAGCAGAGATCCTGATCAGGAACTCAAGATAACCCACACTGTTTACAAGGAAATGTAGCAAAATGGCTAAGTATGCTTTAGATTCAGACTTCGCAGAGTAAAAATATCTTCTAGCTGAATAATCACATGCAACTTAAACTCTCTGCAACTCAGTTTCCCCATCTATAAAATGTTAATATAAAGACACTTCATAGGACTGTTGTGAAGATTAAATGTGTTAACTTGGCCAGGCGTGGTGGCTCACCCCTGTAATCCTAGCTCTCTGGGAGGCCAAGGCAGGTGGGTCACCTGAGCTCAAGAGTTCAAAAATAGCTTGAGCAAAGCAAGATTCCCGTCTCTACTAAAGATTAAAAAAAAAAAAAAATCTAGTGTGGCATTGTAGCAGAGGCTTGTAGTCCCAGCTACTGAGGAGGCTGAGGCAAAAGGATCACTTGAGCCCAGCAGTTTGAAGTTGCTGTGAGCTATGACACCACAGCACTCTATGCAGGGTGACCGAGTGGGATTCTGTCATAGATAAATAAATAAATAAGGCAATTCATGTACAGTACAGCACTTTGAACAGTGCCTAGCATGTAACAAATGTTTGCCATTAACATTGCTATTGCTGTTATTAATTAGAAAGAAAACAGGGCATAGTAGTATGTACCCTCATGCAATGTGGAAGCACGGAAATTGTTAAATTACTGCTTTTCTGCTTGCTCATGTAGCAGAGGGATCCTTTCAACTGCTAGTTTTGAATAATGTATCATCCAGAGTGATGTTATCTGACAGTCACCAGGTATAAGCTGAACCATTTTATGAATACCAAATAAATCTGTCTTCTTTGTGCTAAGGAGAAAAAAAAAAGCGCATTTGTGGCCAGAGTTCCAGAAAGAATCTATTCTGCACAATGACCACAGGAACAAGCAAAGGTTAAGTTGGTAGCCAAAAGTGAGTAATCAAGGGCTTCAAAGTGCTATGTACAAAGGTTTTATAAGCCTCCCAAAAAGAATGTGTAGTGGAGCTGATTTCTGGCTACCTGGACTGGGATTCTTGACCGAATAATGCAGAAATGTGAAAAAAGATAGAAGAAACGAAGGCTGTCCTGTAACCTTCGCAGCAGAATGCACTCTGGTTTCTCTCCCACTGGAGGATTATCCTTCGTCCTCACTGTGTTGAGGTCATATGTTCATCCATCTAACCTGTTTTGGTCATTGAACTGCGAGAAGTAACCGTCACTTCTGAGTAGGAGCTTTCAGAGCCTGCACGTGTTTCGACCAGTTGTTTGTTCTGTCTTCTATGCTTCTGTGGGCAATGTTCTCAGCTGATATTGTGGACGGAGGAAAATGAGGCCGGGGAGCTGAGCCCTTAGTGACCCGGGATGGACATACACCATGAGCCTCTGGCATTTTTGATAGTTTGTTACTTTGAAATGATTTAGACTGATTATGACTGATATGACCTCTATGACAGTGTCCCAAATTAGGGCAAAAATGTACCACGAGGTAATGAAAGCCAACCTGCTTTGGGGAGAATATTTGCAGCAGGAAAGTGACCTGGTCAGTATTCCCTGACGTGCCAGTGGCCAGGTCAATATCATGCATGACACAAAGAATAATTTCAAAAGGTGTTACAGACCTCAATAAGTAGAAAGCCAATGGGACCATATCCTAACCTGGGGAATCAGAGCAGGCAAAGATCTGGGACAGAAAGACTGAGAGTCCATTCAGAGGAAACCGCGCACCTCCCGTGGTCCCCTCCAGTTGAAAGGAGAAATTTGAGGGGTGCTCTTTCCTTTAGTGGAGGTGCAAGCTACTTTTATTTCCCTTCTAATGTAATTCAGGTCTTTTTCTTTGTACCATCTTCTGATTCTGGGTGCCAGTCAGGCTAGAATATCTCAAGAAGAGAAATTTCATGCAAAAACAAAAACTAAAGAAATAGCAACAAAATAATTAGACAACAAACATAAATCAGCATCTGCTGGGTGCAAAACATTATGGAAAGTCATGCAAATATATAAATACTGCTAAGATCCATCCCATCCTCCAAAGAATACCAAGAACTGTATTTTCTATGGACTAAGCATTTCACTATAGGTACCTTACCCTATTTATTGCTTAAATCTTCAGAGCAACAAAACAGGGTTCTCCTATTATCCCATTTTCTAGATAAGAAAGTTAGGTTTAGGGAGGTGAGGGATTACTTGCCTGAGGTCTTACAAGAAGATGGCGCATGGTTTTAACTCTGCAATTTTGACGCCAGACACTTCCGGCCGTTCTTATTTTGGTTGAGGGACAAAAGTATTGAGAAAGATAAAATTCAAATCCAATATTAATCATAAAGCAGAAGATGATTAGTTGCCAAATGATAGGCAGAAGAAAATGGAGTGTTACATTCATATAAAGAAGATAATCCCAGTCATTTTTGTGGCTGAAGGGGGTTCTTAGGGAAATGGGCTCCAGGCAATACATCGCAGATTGGTAAGAATTGGATGGGTGTCGAAGAGGGGACTGTGTCAAGGTCATTCCAGGAAAAAAAAAAATTCTAAAAATCGAGTAATCAGTTATCACAGAGAAAAGACCACAAAAAATCACTACCAATAAAAGGCAGAGCGAGTCTTTCATCTTAGCTTCAAATACTACTCCACTGCTGGCATCCTTCAAATATTTCTTGATTCTAAAGCTGAGAAAAAGAGAGAGAAAAACTTCAAAAGAACCTTTTTGACATTTATTTCCTTGATCTAACACAGCTATAACATTATCAAGATTTCATTCTTAGACTAATCTCTGGCACCGGCGGCATCAGCCGGGTAGCCAAATCTGCTCTTATACTTTCTTCCTGTTGAAGAGACAGCTATGCTTTTTAGAGAAATTTCAAATGGAGCGCACTTGCCATTCAGATGAGGAAACCAAGGCTCAGAAAGGCAAAGAAATTGCCTGTGGTCACACAGCTAGAGCAGCTCTTTAAGAATCTCCAGATTTCTAATGAATGTGTCTGGAAGCTACAGCGCTGGTGGGTTTCTGGTTGCCTCAGAAAAGCAGGACAGATTATGGAGCTCCAAGAAGCAGAGATTAGTTTAGGGACTGAAAAGGTCTGAAAAATAAAATAAAGCAAAACTAAAATGCAACCTGGTTTTGACACCAAGTGCATTATGCATTAAATTTCAGTTTTAAACTTGCATCTTTGCCTTGTATGAAATCTCACTGCCTGCACAACTTAGAGCATTTCGCTCCGTGTCAGAAGACAATACTAGATTTGCCCCAAGTCTAATAAAATTTGAGTAGCCCTCATAAGAGCTTTGTCAATTTTATAGATTAACATTAATCTTTTGCTCACCACATACATATATCTCTCAACACTATATTAATTGCAGTTATATAATTCCATGTAGTTAACATGAAATACAATTTTTTTTCTTTTTTTTTTCTTTTTCTTTTTTTTTTTTTTTCAGTTTTTGGCTAGGGCTGAATTGGAACCTGCCACCTCCGGCTTATGGGGCCAGCGCCTTACTCCTTTGAGCCACAGATGCCGCCCGAAATACAAAATTTTAAAAGATGCTCCAGTGCAAATAAAACTACTTTAGAATGTACATTGTTGGGGACCAGGTAACTGTGTGTTTTGGCTTTTGTCACAAAACCACTGTCCACCAAAACAAATACACATCCAGAAATGTGCAGAGTTAGTATACTGTATTCTGCCTGAAGAGCTCCTAGAAAACTCTAGAATTATGAATGCTGTAAGGAACTTTCAGGGCCTGCTCTGTTGTAAGATATTGCTTAACAGAATAATTGCTGGTTTGAATATTGCTAAAACAAAGATTATTCCCAAAGCAAAGACACAACTTCAGAGTCAGAAAGAATTTCCAAGGATACTACAAAATTCTGTTTTTAAAAAATTAATGTTATCACGTTACCTCTCAGCACACACAAGGAAGGAAGTTTTGCTAATAGATAATTACATTCAGTAAAAGAAAATAATTATTCAAAATAACTAGTAAATTTTTTTTTGCACCAGATTGTTCATTTCAGCTCAATTCATAATAGCTACATCATGGAAGAAGCCCAACTGCCCACTGACACATGAATGGTTTAACAAATTGTGGCATATTTATAGCATGGAATATTACTCCACCTTAAAAAAAGATGGAGACTTACCTCTTTTACATTTACATGGATGGAGCTGGAACATATTCTACTTAGTAAAGTATCTCAAGAATGGAAGAAAAAATATCCAAT
>CAUYQV010118603.1:0-57686 GCA_963574575.1 Galagoides demidoff
TGCCCAGCTCAGTGGGTGCTGAGCTTCTGGACCAGGGCGCATGATGTAATGTTTGGGACTGTTGAGACACGACAGGGGTCAGTACAGGGTACCCGTATATTTTAAGCTGAGGGAACTTGAGAGGACCACAGAAGCACAGGGTCCCCTTGAACCCTCTCCCCTGGAGCCCCACAACAGAGTTTGGGCCTGCACCGTGCTCTGAATGCCTGGTCTCACTGCCTTCCGTCCTCACCTCCTGAAGCACTGTCTTTTCTGTCCCAAAGCCCCAGCCTTAGAAGCTTCACACCCTCCATCCCCCACCCACAGGGCGTCCCGGGAGACAAGTCCTTACCTGTACTCAACAAGGAGATGTTTAAAAGACTCTTCCCATCAGTGCACCATCAAGGAAGGACTCCAGTAAGATCCTGCATCTCAGAGTTTGAACAAGCCAATTCGCCACATCTGTACTGAGAGGCAGGACCTGCCATCCCATCAGCCTTTGTGTTATGTCTGTCCTGGGGGTTCAGCCAGCTTGTGTGCTCTAAAGGCCAAGCCTTCATGCTGCTCCCTGTCCTCTCACCATGGACGCAGGGCGATGTTCTCTCACTCTGTGGGAATGCGTGAAGGAGGGGGGAGTTCACAGGCGCTGGTGTGCCTGCACAGTTCTGGAGTTTAGAACATCTGAACGGATGATGTTGATGGCTGTGTTCTCTTGCTATTTTTTTCTCACATTGACTTAAAGACCAAGAGCCCTGCTTTGGCGCAGACAAATGTGGGTTTAAATTCTGGCTCTGACACTGACAACTGTGTGGATTAGAGACCTGGCTTCTTTCCAGCCCCACGTCCCTCCACTCTCTCTCCTTCCCACATCTTAATGCAAAAGTCAAGGCCGACCCAGGAGGGTTTGCAGACCTCTCCAGACAGCACCGCCTGGGCATGGAGCCTGCTCCCTCTTCTCCTACTTCACACGGGCTGCAGGTGTCCTGCCCACATGACCGCGTCCTGGAGGGAGGGGACAGAGAAGTCATGAGCTACTCATGGGCCCATGGGCAGATGCCCAGTGTTCTCTTGTCCAATCTATTCCTGGAGCTGGGCCACAGAAAAATGCCAAGGAAAAGGTGTACACACCATTATCCTGGAAGGAAGGAAACATCATGAAGTGGACACATGTGGAGGGTGGGGC
Organism: Galagoides demidoff; assembly: GCA_963574575.1. Taxonomy (NCBI): domain Eukaryota; kingdom Metazoa; phylum Chordata; class Mammalia; order Primates; family Galagidae; genus Galagoides; species Galagoides demidoff. Next base: position 1,163 of record CAUYQV010118603.1, read on the forward strand.
CCGGAAGGCGCTGACTGCTGCCTGGGAGTCCCTCGGTATCTGCTGCCCGGAGGCACAGTCTGCCCGGTGTGGGCCCAGGGTGGGGGCTGGGGGCTGAGTGGGTCAGGAGCCCTGTACCAGCTCTGAAATATTTCCATGCAGCTCAAGTAGCATTTCTAGGGTGAGGACGGTGTCCAGGAGACTACTGGGACTGCTCCTGCCCTGTGTGCTCTAGGAGTGAAGGACTAGATGCTCCAGGATTCTCAGTCACTTTTGAGCTGAGGATCAGGTGCTGAGTCCTGCTGTTGCTTTTGGTGCTTTGCTGTGGGTCTTACCAGGGATGCCCCGTGGCCCTGGTGCCAGCCCAGATGATGACCACTCACCTGGATGGGCATCCCTGGAGGAGGCCCGTGTAACACCTCCAGTCCGTGGGTTGTTTCAGAAACACACGAGCACCGGCCAAGGCCGGCATGGGTTTCCTCCCTAGGCCCTTTTCGCCTGGAGACAGACACAGCTGGGGCTCTATCTAACAGTCGCCCTAATGTGACTTTTGGACACTCAGCTTCACCCGTAAGCATTTGCTCTCCCCATGGCCTTCAAATCCTCTCCTCGTGCCAGGGGCATCTGGGTGGCATCATTTAGCAAAATGCCACAGCTAATGCTCTGAGCCAGCCTCATGTCCTTAAATAAGACCACCGTTTGTGTGGCAAGGTTCCGGCTCATCACATTCTGCTGGGCAGTGCTGGCCTCTTCTGTGACTGATTACTAGAGAATTTGGAAAGTGCCAACTTTCCCCCAATGGCTGGGTTCTTGGTGCCTTTCTACAGCAAACCCACCCTTCTTTTCTCTTTGTAATACTTGAGGTCATTCTCCACTTCAAAACCAAAGTGACCTGTGTGTAGAATATTAGTTTTTGTTTCAAAAGGTCATTTTGCTTTGTTTAAATATGGGAGGAAGAAAGCATGCAGCCCTCCTGCGAGTGTGTGGCCTCCTCCCTGGGCACACGCAGAGCTCCCTGGATGAGGGTGCAGGAGAGACACACCTGTGACGTACTGAGACGCTCTGCCCGTGTGGAAGACGGACGGCTGGACGGTGTGTGAGACGCTCTGCCCCTGTGGAAGACGGACGGCTGGACTGTGTGTGAGACTCTGCCCGTGTGGAAGACGGACGGCTGGACTGTGTGTGAGACACTCTGCCCGTGTGGAAGACGGACGGCTGGACGGTGTGTGAGACTCTGCCCGTGTGGAAGACGGACGGCTGGACTGTGTGTGAGACTCTGCCCGTGTGGAAGACGGACGGCTGGACGGTGTGTGAGACTCTGCCTGTGTGGAAGACAGATGGCTGGACTGTGTGTGAGACTCTGCCCGTGTGGAAGACGGATGGCTGGATGGCACGTAGGCCCGTTAATAGCCTTTGGCTCACTGGGGCAGGACTGTGTCTGGGAGCGAGGTTTTGAACTGCCATGCAGCTGCCACTCCACGCGCAGCGATTCAGAAATCCCACCGTGTTTCACCACGTCTGCCTTGTTATTTTGCACTTACTGCTTCTTTGGTTATGTCCCTCCTTGATAGAAACAAAGGCTGTGCTGTCAGCAGGAGCCTTGGGCACCTGGTAGCTGGACACATGGTCTCGAGGGCTGGAGCCATGATGCATTTCCTGCTCCCCCGAGTCTGGAGGAAGGTGCCTGGCCACGCCTGCATCCCAGGCATTATAGCCGCTCAAGGCCAATTCTGAACACAGGGTCCCAGGGCAGTGTCTGCCTGGTGGGGCTGTCCGGGAGGGTCATGGAGGAACGGCCGCTCCCACAGTGTCACCTGTTCCATTGGCCAAGCTGTGACCACCCTGGCTGTGATGGAAACTGAGGCAGCAAGTACCTGGGTCCTCGGGCCATCATGGAGACAGCTGCTGCCAGTTGCAGACCGAGAGAGGCGGACACGGCTCTCAGTCCTCATCCCTGCTGCCATCCAGGAGACTACACTTCATCCAGAGGGCCCTCTGTCTCCGTCCCTTGGGGCCCAGGTGGCCTCTGGATTGTTTTGGCCAATAGGAATTGGGTGCCTAGTGTTCTTGTGACTCCCACAGAGGCCCGAGCAGCTGGCAGTGTGTCTGCCGAGCCCCAGGGTCTCACAGAGCCGCCTGCCAGAGCTGACTGAATGCCACGTGACTGTCACCCCTCCCAGCCCTGACCACAGAGCTGCCCAGGGCTGGTCCTCACTGGGGTTTTGTGGTTGTTTCCTGTGGTTACCATTGTGGCAATAGTGAAACAATCCTGTCTGCAGACATGCTCACTGCAGAACGCGTAGGAAGTGTAAAATGTGTGAAGTGGAGAAAATCGGCCTGAAGCCTGCCGTGCAGAGAAGGCTACTATGAACGCTGGGCAGCTAGTTCTTCAAACATTCGTTTTTCTGTGTACTCCTTTTTTAATCACAGACATTACATTGTGTATAGGATTTTTAATTTAAGAGTATAGGGTTTTTTCTTCATCTTGTTGAACGCTTTTCTTAAACATCAGTTCAGTAACAATATTAGATTATTTGTATAAGCATTCATCTAATTTTAGATGTTTGGACTTAATTTTCTTAATACTTTAAGAATGTGACAAGCTTATCAATGTGTAGCATTTTTGCTCATATCAGACTCTCATTATTTCTCCTAGAGCACAGGCAGCCCCCATGTCCCCACTCTGTACACCCAGATGTGCTCTGGGAAGCTGGTGCCATGTGACACCCCACATTCCACGGACAGGAGGGTTCTGTTTCACTTGTCATCACCAGCATGGAGCCTACTCATTTGAAATATTCCTCAGCACGTATAGAAGAAAGTTTTAGTCCCGGCTGCACGGCTTTCAGGGGGCCCTTGTGCAGCCCCCCCTCTCCTTTGCTCTGGGGTCATCCCAGCCGCCCTGGTGCTGGCAGGGGGTTGGGGGGACTATGTGGCCTGATTCTGGCATTGACACTGGAGGGGGCAGGAGCTGGACGGTGCTGGAGACACACCCTAAGGGAGGTGTCCTGCCCTCTGTGTGGACACTGTCAGGTTGGAGGTGCCCTGGGCAGCTGCGGTCTCTCCTTTGTAACAGGCTGCTTTCCTGAGGGTCCCTCAGCCCCTTGGAGCCAACAACGTCTGCACTTCTGGTTCTTTAAGCCTTTTTCTTACGATTTTGAGCACTTTCAGGCTGGTGTCCACTGTGGGTAAAAGGATTTTAGCCATGAAAGGAAATAGGTGTTGTTTCAGCTACAAGAGACAGAAACTCTGACTCAAGCTGGTTTTGAAAGGAAAGGGGAAATGCATGAGCTCACCTACCAGGAAACAGGAAGTGTGGGACAGGCGTGGACCGTGTGTTGGGTGAGTCAGGGCTCAGCTGTGTCGCCAGGCATTGGCTCTTTCTCTCTCTCCACTGCTGCCCATGGCATGAGCTTTGTCCCCAGGTGGGTTCCTGGGCCAGACATGAGGAGCAGCCCCCGTGCGACCTCGGTGCCAGCCTCCCCCAGGGCCCAACCCTGTACCCAGAGAAGCAGGTGCCAGGCCTGAGCCCCATCAGTGGCCCTGTCCAGGCAGGGGCCTCTGCTCTTTGTCTGAGCTGGGGACCACCTGGTTGAGGAAGGAAAGCCTGGGAGGACAAGATTGGAGCTGGAAATCTGAATGAATGGGGCTCCTTTGGCAGGAAGAAGTGGATCCCGTGGCTGGAGCTGGAAGGCACAGCCCCACCTCCACCTCCCAGGGCTCTAACTGGCAAAGGAGAGGAAGGAGCACGTTTTCCTTGCAGCCCCCAGAGTCAGAGCCTCTCCGTAACTGTGTACGTGCGAAGCCAGATGGCACCAGGTTGGGGCGTTCTACAACCCCAACACTAGGTCTTGGCTACAGAAAGTGGTAGCTCTGCACAGCGGGTGCCAGGCAGATGCTCCCAGAAGCCACCAAGGGTGCGAGGACAGGACAGCCTGGACCTCACACCCAGGTGGCACGGAGGGAGGGGCTCACAGGACAGTCCCAGGCCCTGCTTGGAACTCTCAGCACAGGGTACAGGGGTACAAGCTGTACCCCTCCACAGGCGTACGGCTCCACACCTGAGGGGAGGAACGTACCTGGCGGGGACACCACGGCCCAACTCGCGTCACTCTCAGCCAGCGGACAAGGTCTTCTCTTGCCCCTGCTCTGGTCCTCCACCCAGGGATGCGTCATCTCAGTCACTGGTGTTGATGTAGATGGGATGAAATAGTGACGCAGCCTCCATGCTCTGGGCAGTGTCACATGCAGCAAGGAAAAACTTGAAGGTCTCCACGTGGCCACCAGCCCTTTCCAGGCCACCACGAGTTGCCTAAGGGATCAGCTTGTATGGGGGCCACAGCGCTTACTCACCAGGCCCACGGAGGCTAACGGGCAACCACACCAGGAAGGGAGGAAGAGGAATTAGCTCAGAAAGCTGACGTCATTCTGTGTAAGTGTATTGAATATAGATTCCAGTGTGAGAGGAAGGCCTTGCAGAGGGCAGGGCGGTGGCGGTGTCTCATGCTTCACGCTGGTGGAGGGCAGCAGTGTCTCTCTCCATGTGGTAGACCGTCTGGGTTAGGAACTCTGGGGCAAGGATCTCCCAGGCTCCAAGGCAGATCTGTCATGGTCCCCACTCCCACCCTGTGTCCGCGGTTGGAGAACACCGACTGGTCCGTCACTCGTGGGGCATCATCCTGTGAACATGCTGTGCTCACCACACACTGGACTTACGGCTGCAGCCCTGCTGGTGTGACCATTTGCAAGATTCTCCTTGCCTTTTTTCCAAGTTTAGTTTTTTCCTTTTTTATTGGAGTGATTATGTATTTTTTATTCGTGTATTCTACAACTACCCTTTCAGTGCTTACCCTAACATTTTAGCAAGCCTACTCCACTTTACAAGGCCTGAAATAACCAACTTCCTCCCATCCTCTGCAGAGCACAGGACCTGGGGACACCGTGGTGTTTGTAGCCATTAGCTGTCTTCCTTGGTGTTGGGCTGGTATTTCAGCTCCTCACTGTCATTAACTGCCGTGTGGCCATCACAGTGCTGGGTACGATCACTGATTTTTACTGTCAATGCTTGTTCACGTTTACTGGTGCTTTCGTCTGTTTCATTACTTATCTTCCCACCGAATGCCATTTTCCCCTCTAGTTTTAATTTTAATTTTCTTCTCACTGACTAGGGTCCTTCCACAACTGTCTTTTCAGTGGGGCTGTGCAGGTAGCAAACTCCATCCTGTGCAACTATCTCTATTGCTGTGGAGCAATAGTTTAGCTTGATGTGGTTTCATGAGAAATACGGTGCCAGAAAAATTATTGTCTTTTGGTAGGAAAACGGCTTTCTATCTGGTTGTTTTGGGATTTTCCCTTTGTCTCGGCTGTCACCCGGTGTGGCCACTTCATGCATCTACTTGTGATCCCATGTGACTGCATCTTGCTGGCACTTGATGACCGTCTCACCCTGAAGACCCAGGACTTGGATTTGGGGATATCCTCAGCCATCAATGCTTGGTTACCTCCCCCCTTCCCGTTTTTCTCCTGGCTTCTATGGAGTGTGTGATTTATACACGGTGACCTCTTGCCCTGCTCTCAGGGTCCCAAGACTTTGGTTTTTATTTTCTCCTTTCATCTCTGGGCCGCGTCCTGAGCATCTCCCAAGATCTATCTTCAGTTTGCCGATTTACTCACATCTGGTCTGATCTTTAACACAGGCATTGAGCGTTCAGGCTCCCGGACCACGTTCTCTATCTCCAAACACTTCAGGTGTTCCATTAGCTCTGTTAAACTAGAGCACGAGAATTTCGCTGTTGATGTGATAAGTCAGACTTGAAGCTTGAGCTGTGGAAACTGGCCAGGTCTTCTGGGGAGGGGCTGGGTCCACCCCAGATGGTTTCCCTTGGCAGTGCTCTGTCGCTTATGCCTAGATACTTGTTTTATTTAAAAATGCCTTCTCGGCTCGGCGCCTGTGGCTCAATTGGCTAAGGCGCCAGCCACGTATACCTAAGGTGGTGGGTTCGAATCCCCAGCCCGGGCCCGCCAAAACAACAATGATGGCTGCAACCAAGAGATGGCTGGGCGTTGTGGCGGGCGCCTGTGGTCCCAGCTGCTTGGGAGGCAGAGGCAGGAGACTCGCTTGAGCCCAGAAGTTGGAGGTAGCTATGAGCTGTGATGCCATGGCACTCTACCCAGGGGGATAGCTTGAGGCTCTGTCTCAAAAAAAAAAAAATGCCTTCTCCTATCTTCTCTTTCTCTTTTTCCTGCTCTCATCTTCTGATAAGAGCTGCTTGCTCCAACTCATCATTCACCTTTGAATATCGAGGTGCTTTCTCTGTCCTGCTCTTGCCATGAGAATATTATGCTGGAGTTGTGCCCCTTAACCATGGCCCACAGGCTGTGTGTTCATGATTTCTAAGCCACATCTTTGAGTCCGCTTTGGGTGGGAATTCATCACAGGGCTGGAGTTTCAGTCTGGGGCTCTTTCCCCAAGAGGCTTTGGTTAACTCTCTGGGCTCCTGTGTCAGGAGTGACAGCCCTCCGAGATGACTTCAGACCAAGCTGTACTTTATGTCTAAGCTTTGGCCTTTAGAAATGCTGGCAGTAGGCTCAGTGCCTGTAGTTTAGTGGCTGGGGCACCGGCCACATACACTGGAGCTGGCAGGTTTGAATCCAGCCCGGGCCTGCAGAACAACAATAACAACTGTAACCAAAAAATAGCCAGGCATTGTGGCAGCCATCTGTAGTCCCAGCTACTTGGGAGGCTGAGGCAAGAGAATCGCTTAAGCCCAAGAGTTTGAGGTTGCTATGAGCAAGCTGATTCTACACCACTCTACTCAAGGTGATAGCTTGAGACTCTGTTTCAAAAAAAAAAGAAAGAAATGCTGGCAGTAAACTCAGTTAAAATGAGGATGCACCAACCTGATGCTTTATTTAAACTGGGGCCGGGGTTGGCTCACAGCAGTTCTGCCAGTGCATCTCAGCAGGGTGCACCGCAGTGAGTCTGCCTCGGGTCTGTCAGCCCGCTGCTCTGGGTGTGTGGACAGTGTTCCATCATTACTGCCGGCCCACAGCAATTTTCAGAGTGCACTTGGGAGAAAAGGGGGGATGGCTGCAGGCTGCAAAGTGAATTGAGACCTGGAGCAGACAGGTCCTCATCACCCAGCGAGGCAAGTCGGGAGGCATGGGGCAGTGAGCCGGCTGCAGAGGCCCCACCGTGTGTCTCTGCTCCCTCCCTGCCCAACTGAATGTCAAGAGTTCACTTGAACTCGGAACAAAACATCATCTTCAGAAATACGGGCAGTGATTTCCTACTCACAGCTGATCCTCTGTTGATCCAGAAAATGTTGCAGACACATTCTCATCTGATGACAGCAGCGATGAGGTCCACAGACAATCCTCAGCCATCGATGGCTGCAACCTTGAACTCAAAGCAGAATGGCAGAACTGGGATCCCAGCTCTTGGGAGGAGATGCCCCTGCCTGCCCTTGACTTTCCTGCCCTCTGACCTACAGGGTCAGGAGGTAGAGCTTGCCCAAGTGTGTGCAGCCAGGAGGTTCTCAGACAACTTTCACAGCAAAGTTGTATAAGCGGGAGACCCACACGCTGCGCCAGTGGACCTTGGCCTCCCAGGCAGCCGAAGACAGCGGCTGTGCCTACACGGCCCGACTGTGAGTTTGCTGCTGACTAGCACAATTCATTTCCCTTTTTTGATCCCACTGAAAGACAGGAGTCCTTGAGATTTTATCCTTTGCATGTGGAATGGACAGATGGCAAGGGGCATGGCCAGTCTGCCAGACCCCTAAATTGTCCTGACTGTGGCCACTCCTCAGGCCAGACTCCCAAGGATGCTGAGTTTATCTGTCAGGAGTACTCTTTAGTGTATAACACTTAATTTGCTCATTAAACCCATATTTCCTAAGTGTTGAATACAGTGAAGTTACTAAAATCTTTCTTTGTTCCAAACAATTTCTGAGACACTGGACAGACACTGGCTGGAATTTTCACTGCATAGAATGTGATGTTGCACCTTCTAAGCCAGTGGTCGGCGGCAGCGGGCTCTGTCTACTGCTGCCTGGGATCCATGAGACACAGGCCCCAGCACTGCTGTGCCTTCTGACCTTCTGACTGACCCCTTCCCTTGGACCTAAACCCCTGTCTTTTGGTTGCCCCAAATCTGGGTTCTTCCAAAATATTCTTGAGGAAGTGTGTTCTGGGGTGATGGAGGGAAGGAGTGGAAGGAGGCCCGTGTTCTTCCAGATGCTTCCTGACCCAAACGCCACTGTCCAGGACCCCATCCCTGTTGCCCGGCCATGCATCTCCACCCTCCCTGTTTACCCTGAGTCACAAGGGACTCTGCTGGGCCCCATGACACCCCACGCCACCCCACAGCACCCCCAATACAAGACTACAGCAAGCACAGACACTCAGAGGGGCTTCTCCACACGACGCTGGCTGGGAAGGATGGAGCGGCAGGTGCTGGTGAGCATTCCCAGCAGGGGACGAGGAGCAATGGCTGTTTTCAGTCTCCTGCCTGGGGATTGTGTGTCCTTCCTCCCTGGGGCTCTTGCTGCCTCTCTCCCTGCTCCCCCTTCACTGTCCTTCCCAGGGACTCCTGGCCTATGTCTCTGGAGGCCACAAGGACTCTTGGCTGTGTGTCCTCCCAAGGACTGAGTGGCTGTGCTTTCCATGAACCGGGGCCCCTAGTTCCCCGACTGTTAGTCCAGAGCAAGCCAGAAGCAGGGACTGTTTTACCCGTCATTCCCACTAGACAAGTTGGGCTGGCCAGTCGATGCCCTTACACCAAAAGTGCACTTGCTGGGTGGTTTAAACAGCAGAGACTTCTTTCCCACAGTCCTTGTGAGACTTGGACACTGGACGTCCGGGATGGAGACAGAGGCACCACCCGGTCCAGTGTCAGGGGAGGGCTCTCTTGGTCTGCAGGACCCTCTGTGTCCTCACATGGCCGGAGATGGGATCCACCTCCTCCTTATTTGTTCTGCAGTAACCTCTGTTGCTGGTGATTGCTTTGTGTCTGTGATCACTCCTCACTGGCCAGGCACCAGTCTCATTCTAGACGCTGGGAACCCAGAGCCAGGGAACCTCCCCGCACAAAGGGACCTGACCCGGCCCCTCCCTTCCAGTGCGACTGTCCTGCCCACTCTGCTCAGCTGCCTCGAGAGCTGTCCCTCCACACTCTTGTGGCTAATCTGCTTAGTCAGACTAAGATTTTACCCACACAGGAGCGAAACAAACCATTCATTAGTTTTGTTTTTTTTTTTTTGAGACAGTCTCACTATGTCACCCTGGGTAGAGTGCTGTGGCATCATGGCTCACAGCAACCTCGAACTCCTGGGCTTAAGTGATTCTCTTGCTTCAGCCTCCCAAGTAGCTAGGACTACACGGGCCTGCCATAACATTTGTCTATTTTGTTGTTGTTGTCGTCGTTGTTTAGCAGTCCTGGGTCGCGTTCTAACCCACCAGCCCCGGTGCATGTGGCCGGCGCCCTAACCACTGAACAACAGGCACCAAGCCTAGACTTTTTTTTTTTTTTTTTGATTACTGCTTATTGGCTAGGACCTAGGAGAAAAGAGTAAAGTCCCAATACCTCCTAGAGGGGGTCCCAGGTGATGGCTATTGCCCTTGTCCCTGTGGCTCTGGGACAAGTGGTAGCTGTTCATTCAGGACAACAGCCCAGCTATCCCTTGACAGCCATACAGCTTCTCCTTGCCAAGTCTTTCAGTGCGAGCCCCTGGCTCACCTCAGGTGGCCTGTTTCAGTGGAAGATGCAGCCTCAGAACAAGTGACTGTGGCACTCACCCTTCCTAACAGCCCCTCACAGAGGGACACATGTCCCCTCCGAAGCCCAGACAAGTATCACACCACAGCGGGACTGGTCCTGCCTGAGCTCCTGTTGTCTCGCCAGATACGTCGAGAAACACAGCTGTAGTGTCCAAATATGTCACAGCTCAGAGTGGGACAAGGCCGGCCAGACTGCTCATGTGCCCTTGGCGGTGTGGAGTCTCCCTCTATTGCGAAAGGGCATCCCTTAGGGGGAGAAGAAGGGGCCAGAAGTCAGCAAAGCTTCCCTGATAAGGTGATTTTTTGCATCCCAAAGATGAGGAGCTATTTAGGGTCATCAGGAATGATTTCTGGTAATAAAGAGGCTCAAAAACTGGCAGATACCTGCTGTTATGCCAAAGAGTCCTTAAATCACAATCTTTAGTGCCTGGTTAGACACTGAGCGAATGTCGGGCCAGGGAACGAGGCACGTGAGCCTGACACAGTGCTCAATTGGACCCAAGCATTGTCACAGGTGGTCACTTGGACCCGACACTGTCACAGTCAGTCGTTTAGACCTGGGCTCCATCACAGACAGTCACTTAGACCCGGGCAGTGTCACAGGTGGTTCCTTGGACCTGGGCAGTGTCAGAGATGTTCACTTAGACCTGGGCACTGTCACAGATGGTCACTTAGACCTGGGCACTGTCACAGATGGTCACTTAGACCTGGGCACTGTCACAGATGGTCACTTAGACTGGGCACTGTCACAATCGGTCACTTAGACCCGGGCACTGTCACAGATGGTCACTTAGACCTGGGCACTGTCACAGTCGGTCACTTAGACCCGGGCACTGTCACAGATGGTCACTTAGACCCAGGCACTGTGACAGATGGTCACTTAGACCCCGGCACTGTCACAGTCGGTCACTTAGACCCGGGCACTGTCACAGTCGGTCACTTAGACCTGGGCACTGTCACAGATGGTCACTCAGACCCGGGCACTGTCACAGATGGTCACTTAGACTGGGCACTGTCACAATCGGTCACTCAGACCCGACACTGTCACAGTCAGTCGTTTAGACCCGGCACTGTCACAGATGGTCACTTAGACCCGGGCACTGTCACAGATGGTCACTTAGACTGGGCACTGTCACAGATGGTCACTTAGACTGGGCACTGTCACAGTCGGTCACTCAGACCCAACACTGTCACAGTCAGTTGTTTAGACCTGGGCTCCGTCACAGATGATCACTTAGACCGGGCACTGTCACAGATGGTCACTTAGACCCAGGCACTGTCACAGGTGGTCACTCAGACCCGGGCACTGTCACAGATGGTCACTCAGACCTGGGCACTGTCCCAGATGGTCACTCAGACCCGGGCACTGTCACAGTCGGTCACTTAGACCTGGGCACTGTCACAGTCGGTCACTTAGACCCGGGCACTGTCACAGTCGGTCACTTAGACCCCGGGCACTGTCACAGTTGGTCACGTAGACCCCGGGCACTGTCACAGTCGGTCACTTAGACCCCGGGCACTGTCACAGTTGGTCACGTAGACCTGGGCACTGTCACAGATGGTCACTCAGACCCAGGCACTGTCACAGATGGTCACTCAGACCCAGGCAATGTCACAGTCGGTCACTGAGACCTGGACACTGTCACAGATGGTCACTTAGACCCGGGCACTGTCACAGATGGTCACTTATACTCCGGCACTGTCACAGTCAATCACTTAGACCCAGGCACTGTCACAGATGGTCACTTAGACCTGGGCACTGTCACAGTTGATCACCTAGACCCGGGCACTGTCATAGTCGGTCACTTAGACTCAGGCAGAGTCTCAGCATTCTTTCTGACCCTCGCTTTCTGGAGAAGGTGGGTTCCCCATGGAGGCTGTAGCTTGCAGCTTCTGTCTGCTCAGGGCAGCATTGTGCACACCGCAGCCTGACAGGTGGTGATTAACGTTTGAACCTCTGCTGGTCTGTGGACCTCAGACAACAGAAAACCTTGATCATTTGAATAGTCTCTTCCATGAGCTTCTCATGGGAGAGATCATTAAAGATGGTGGTGAAGGGTTCATTTACAGCAAAGTAACAAGTATGGATACTCGACTATCTATACTTCCATCGCGGATTTTGATATACATGCATTTATGTGGAATGACCATCAGAAAAGTCTGGGCTTCCTACCAAGGAGCATGACAGCATTTGTTAGCCCAGGGTCATCTTCCTGCTCCCTTTCAAGATATGTCCAATCATTTATTAAAATAGTCCACAGCACCTGTAGTTACACAGCACTAAAAGATGAGTTTTTCTTAATCTTCCAAAGTAACAGTGTGAAGTGTGAGCCTTGGGATTTTAGGAGGAAACCAGAACCTAAGGAGAATTGCACATGATAGAAAATTGCCAAACATTGGGAGCCCCACAAATCTCAGAATCCTTAACACGCTCTTCAGACTGGAACTCGGGGTGCCTGCAGGGAGCCGAACGCCTGAGTTTTCTATTCCTCTTTATTTTCTTTGCGACTGGTATAGATCCCGACTGACTTCGGGTCACACAGGGTTTGAAGCCCTCTGTGGGGGGACCCAGCTCACAGGAAGCTGATGCCCACACTAGCTGGAGTCACTCTGGAGCCAAGAGGCTGGACAGAGGGCACCTGCAGGGCAGATGCTGACGTGGGGTCCAGGTGGGGGATAGGCCCAGCCAGAGTGTGAGGAGTAGGGAAGGGCTGGCACGGGCAGTAAGTATTTGGGGTGCTGTGATTCACATGTAAGGAGCATCACATGCAGCTTTAAGTGTAGTGAAAGGAAAGCAGGGCTGCTAGCTCAGGTCTGCACCACAGGGCGCTGAGCACGATCAGCTGCTTAAAAATGACCTCACAGGGAAACACGTAGGCAAGGAGGGGAAGCTGAGGTCAGGGAGACCCTGCACCAGCTCAGGGGTGGGTACCCAGGCCTGAGTCCTAATTTCCAAACCTGCCACCCACAGAAGCATCTGTGTTTTCCTCTGGGCATTCCCTCCAAGTGACCACATGTGTGAGGCTCATCACACTTGGCTGTAGGTGGTGGTTCACACCTGTAGTCCCAGCTACTAAGAAGGCTGAGGCAGGAGGATCGCTTGAGCCCAGGAGTTGGAGGTTGCTATAAGCTAGGATGATACCATGGCACTCTAGTCTGAGCAGTGGAGAGAGATTCTGTCTCAAAAGAGATACACTGCACTCACTGCCTGGTTCTGGAAGGAGCCTGTGGGGGACTGGTTGATGAGGTCTGAGGAACTGGGGTGTTATGGCATCTCTCCTGACCCTGAAGACTTGGAGGTCTCCCCAGCCTTGCTTGGCCTTTCATCTCTACATGCAGCTCAGGCCTCTTCAGGAGGGGACCCTTAAGTGGGTAGAATGCTCTGGATACATCTGGAAGGTTTCTCCAGGTGCTAGCAGAGGCAGGACATGCAGGCCCTTCACTGGAGCCTCAAGTGCTGCCAGGCCCAGGAAGGTCAGTCTGGAGTCTCCTTTCAGCTGCAGTGAGGTGGCCCTGGTCCAGGCTTGGCTAAGAGATGCACAGACGAGATTTTGACAGGGTTGTGTGTGTGTGTGTGTGTGTGTGTGCAGGTCTAGGTAATACAAACTGATGTCCATAAACAGGTAACATCATTTGGCTTATCAAACTTGTAATAAGCAGATTTTCTGACTTGGATTAGAATTTCTTTGCTTTAAGGAAAACTCTGCTGAATTCCATAGAAAAAGTCACATTTGCTGCGTTTTCAGTAAAGAAAAGATAAGACACTATTCCACAAGATGAGGATGGGGCCCTGGCCATAGCCTGCTTGCTACAGCGTCCACACAGTTTAAATACTTGACAAATTTCTTTAGTGTATTGGCCACATCCTGACAATGTGACAAATGACATTTAGATGCAATTTTAAAATTCCGCGTCTGGCAGGTCCATGCCTCCATTTCCTTTCATCATCAGGCCAGACTTCCCCATAGAGACTCTGCCATCGCCAGCCTGGCCATTCTCTTAGACCCCGAGGCAGCAGATTCTCACAGCAGAATTTCTGCTTAAAAGTAGAAAAGCCCAGGCTGAGTGAAAATAGGTCGCCAGGTCCACAGGGTGGGAAGGGGCTACAGCAGAGCATCTTGTCCAGCTCAGCTCCGTCCCTGAGGTTGGGCACCTGCACACAGAATGGGGGATGAGTCCAACACAGTTTGAGGACAGGGCACTGCAGATGGACACCAGCAAATCCCTGTGCTCTGGAAGGACCAGTGAGCAGCATGTCACTGCCCTGCAGATTCATTTGTGGCTGTTCTGCAAAGCTGATGCATCTGCACAATAATCATAGCCCTGGCTCCGTGCTCCTTCTCTGCTGAGCACACCTGCCCTCTTTCTCTCTGCCCCGACCCCGGCTCTGTGCTCCCCTTCATGTTAGCACGCCTATCCTCTGTGGCCGTGGCTGGTGCCCAGGAAGGAGCAGGGTGGCTGTGAGCACAGTGTGCATGTGGATGGTGCAGAGGAACCATGGGACCCAGAGGGTCTACTTGGCAGCCAAGGGATGTATGCCAGGATGCAGGAGAAAGAGGTGTGTGCCAGGAAAAGCCAGATTAAGGCTTTTGCTCCAAACCAGCCTGGTTTCCCTGGAGGGGACAGGGGACCTGAGAGCTTTCCTGGGGCATTGTGTGGGCTTCGTCTGGGGCTGCATTAGCTATCTGTCATGCTGTTTCACCATGATAAACATTTAGATGTTGCCCCAGAGTAGTCAAAAGGTGAGACCATCGCAGCTGAAATGGGGTGCTCACTCCGCTCCAGAAGGTTACGTGACAAGAAGGGTCCTGCATACCCACTGGTTAAGAGAGTCCGCTCTGCAGGGAGGCCCCACACTGGGGTCCATGGAGGTTCTGCCCGGCAGCACCGTTGGGTTTGTTCCTCAGACCTCCGACTCCCTGCCCAGCTCTTCTTCGCTCTTTCCAGGCTTATTTCCAGCCCAGAGAAAGCCGAGGAGAAGTGAAGGCACAGCTCACAGCACTGCAGTTCCTGCTCCAGCGGAAACATCAAAGGTAAATATTTATGCAGGCAAAGAACAGCAAAGTGAAGCTGACGGGTGCGGGGAGGTCAGCAGGGGCCACCCGACCAGCTCGTGCTGGGTGCTCCCTGGGGACCAAGCATTAAAGATGCCGGTTAATGCTGACGCAAGACAGCCTTCTGCCCGTAGTGTGCGGGTCGAGCCTCCTGCAGTGACCGCAGTGCTTGGAGTGCCGCAGAGTCCTTGTCACCTTCCTGAACGGTGGTTCTCCAAGGCTGCTGCCTGGTGCGTGAGGCTCCCCCGGACAATGGTGGAGAGCAAGTGGGACCAAGGGCCACTGCCCTGAAGCTCAGCAGGACCCAGGTCAAACCTCACTGTACCTCTCTGACCTCCAGCTCATCCTCTGGTGGGTACAGATTCTGCTCCCACCTCTCAGAAGACAGACATAGGGGACTGCTGATGTTTAGCTTGGAGAAGATAGAGAGAGGGCATGCAGGGAACCTCAGAGCTGACTCCAGAGTTAACTACAAAAGAAGGAGCAGCGTCAGCTGGTGGGGGAGCCGGAGGGCAGAGCTGGTGAGAACCAAGAAGCAGACATTGCAGGGAAATTTCACCTTCACACACACAAAAGGAACTTTTCCTGAATGGCAGTTGCTTCTAAATAGATAACTCTCATTGTGAGTGGTGGGAAATCTCTCCACTAGATCCCAGCAGAGCTAACCAAGGTGATGCTTGACAAAAACCCCAGAGAGTTCACGGGGTTCTGGTGAGGGAGCCACTGGACGCTTCCAGCATGTTCTCATCTCCCCAGGCTTTCTTCTGGTCCTAACTGAAGGCAGACTGGGGACAGGGGCATGGTCTTTCTTGTATCCACACGCCGGAGCACCACCCACCTCACTCAAGTGAATAAATGAATGGAAAACAGCCCTTTATCAGGGCTGTGTAGGGTAAGAACAGAGGTGTAGGGTCCAGGCTGCCTTGGACTTGAATTTAGCCCCATTGATAACCAGACAACAGCTCTTGCCATGGTACCTCTCTGCACCTTACCCCTGCAACGTGCTTGGTCCAATATAACTGCCCACCTTATTAGGACTGAATGACATATTCTAAGGAAAGCCCCTAAGTCAGAGCCAGGAGTGAAATTTAATGAATATTGTGATTACTTTTGATTCAGATTTTCAAATGTCTTGTAAGCTGTCCATTTCCTCTAGCCGGCAGCGGTGGCCCTATGCAGAGTGAACCCTCTGCCCGGGGACTGTTGCTCTGGCCGTCCTGACACCTGTAAGGTGCTGAAGGAGGGTGACCACATGCACACAGGTGTAATGGGGCGTGAAGGAGACGAGAGGCAGCCTTGCCACTTCCTAAGTCCTTTTCCTATTCAATTAGAATCCAGTTTCTGAAATTCTTCCACTACTTTTTACAGAAAAATCTGAGATGGTTCAGATTCATCTGGTTTTATTGTTTGCTTTCTCTCCTACCCTGTAGTGTCGGCTACACGCACCATTCACTGGAATGTAACCCAACCCTCAGGGATCTGGGCCTCCCACGGGAACACCACCATCAAAGCTTGTGGTCCCACCAGAAGCTGAGGGGACTGCTGACTGGGTTTTGGTGTGAATGCAATGGGTAATTTCTGGCAGTGGGTCACCTGCTGATTAACCACTCTTAACTAGCTTTCTCCCTGGGCTGCACTGGGCGCCTACTGGCCTCCTGAAGCAGGGCAGAGGTGGACAGAGTGAATGGAGACTGTGGAGTGATCCGCTGGATGGTGAGTGCCCTGCACTCACTGCCAGGGAAGCTGGGAGTGAAGCTTAGTAAAGCTGTTTTTCTTTGTTCCTTTTGAAGCAGAAATGCAGCATCAGAGCCTTATTCATGCAGGAAAGAGGAGCAGCCAGGAAGAAAAACACGAAATGTGGAGGGAGAACACGGCAGTTTGCAGAACTGACGGGGTGGGAGCCGCTGCCCAGTGTGTCCACCCTGTGCAGGGCTCCCAGCAGGCCCAGTGGCCATAGCTCAGCCCTGGGCTCACTACTCACCTGATCGGCAACTTGGACTTTGTCCTTAGTTAATTCAGAATAGGAGTGAACTGGGCAGACCAAGCTGGCCTTTTGCTTTCTGACTCAGCCTCTGCTAGTGGATCCCCAGGGCTGTAGCCCCCTCAGCAGGGTTCAGCCTTCATCATTCATGTCAGAAGCTCAGCCTGTGGGTTTGGGCCCTGGGCCGCTGTCCGTTTCTCTTCACAGCAGTGGTTTCTAGGTGGACTGCTGATGCACTTGGCTTCCCCCATGCTCAGTGAGCGCTCTGCTAACACCCTCCTTGCCTCAAGCTGTGCTCTTAGTCCATCATGGCCTCTGGTGAACAACTGTGAAGAGTCATGTACTTTTGGAAAAGAATCCCCAAGGGAAAGAGTGGCCTTTCCCTGGTCTGGGCAATGAGGGCCTTCTGCTCCTGGTTGACTGCCTGGGGAACGGCCAGTCTCCAGTCTCTGCAGCGAGAGCCTGTTGACCAGCAGATCCTGCACTCAGGGTCCCAAGGGGGAGGAGAAGGCAGGAGGGCCCTGGAGGGTCAGCAGGCTGTGGGTGACAGCGTAGGAGCCCCCAGTCCAGGTGAGTGTGGGTGTCCCACACTTCAAGGGCTGTCCATGGTTTTTCCCACCCCTTTGGCCCCCTCCAGGGCTACAGCTCAGGACTAAGAGTGCTAAGGGTGGGCTGGGGGCTCCTGAGCAGGGGTCCTGTACCTCTGGGGGCCTGGTTTCCAGCCTGCTGTGACTATGTGGTGAGGCAGTGTCAGGAGGCCAGGGAAGGGCTAATCTGAGACCCCCTCTGCCTTGGGGGGAGCAGGGGTGGGGCATCAGGCATGGCCAGACACTCACCAGGTTCTCTGGGGTTCCACCCTGGCCCCTGGAGTATACCACATGTCTCTACCATCATGGGGTCGAGGCCACTAGAAGGCTCCTCCTCCTTCAGGTGGGGTGTGCCTCTGAGGAGAACAGGAACTCAGGAGCTGTCTGGTTTATCTTGGGGACTATGTCTGGACTGTAGTGGGGCCAAGTATCCCCAGAAGGCAGGAGCTCCCACTTATCAAGGACACCAGGTAATCCGAGGCTGTGAGCTGGTGCTCTCTGTAGGAGAAGGGACTCAGGGTTTACTGGGTCTCCTGCACATACCCCAAGTCTATGTGAGAGGCCATGTCTACCAGCCAGTTGGTCTGAGGCTGATAAGTGAGGCTGGATTTGCTATCTGGGCAGCCGCCTCTGGTCAGCCTCCAGGGTCAAGGGTCAGAGGGACCCGAGCAGCTCACACAGGTCCCTGCACTCTTCAAACACCACAGTGTCCTTTGTGGCAACTGCCCAGCCTGGTTGGATGGGAAAGGCAGCTGTGCTAGGTGGGGTAAGTGCCCCAGGGTCAGGACGGACAGCTCTGCGGGGCCCTAAGTCCAGCAAGAGACAGAGAGAGAAGAGATGCTGCCTCTGGTCCCAGGTCCCAGCTCATCACACTCCGGGGGGCCCGACACCATGGACTCTGTAGGGGAGCAGCCCAGGCTATTCCCATGCCAGGATGTCCATGTCTGACCCTGCTCTGTCCTCTGGGCCTGCACCCCTGCTGCCTGGCTGACCACTCCATGCCACTGGGCAATCAGAGAGGCCTTATAGTGCTTTCTTGAATGTGTGCCACTCTGGGAGACGGTGGCCTGAGACCATAGCTTCCTCCTCCCCAACTGAGCTCAGGTCCCTCCTACCCTCCCCTGTTTGAAGCAGTCAGGTCAGCAAGGGCCTAGGAGGTGGTGGCCTGGTGCCGGGCCTGGTGCCTGATTTGGTTGGGCCTGCTGCTGTGTTTGGAAACTGCCTGAAAGGGTGCTTGTCCCTGATGTGAGGCCACCTTCCTCAGCTGCCATCAGCCCTGGAAACCTGCAGAGCGCACTGCTGGCTGGGGAGGCCGCCCCTCACTTGTCCGCCTGGGCTCCGCTCACTCCTCCACCTGTCCCCTCCCTTGTCCCCCCGAGGTTGGTGCCCATACCTCCGTCAACTCTGCATCCCCTCCAGTTCTGTGTCCAGCACATGCTTTAAAAACATTGCTGCAGGGCTGAGTAGGTGCCTGCAGAAAGGAAGCAGCGGGGAGCACATACCCTGGGTGACGTCTTCCTGGCAGGCAATAAACAGAAATGTGACATTCTAGGGAAAGATAGCTCAGAAAACAGCATGAAAGGACAGTGCCAGGGAGAATGACCAGAGTGTTATTCAGGGACAGCCACCCTGCCCCAAAGGCTGTGTCTAGTCATCTACTCTGCAGCCGTAAAACTGGCTTGACCTAAACATTCAGTGAAGAAAAATGTCATCTAACGCTGCTCTGGGAGGTTGGTGAGCAGGTCAGGGAAGAGGGCAGAGTGTGCCGGCCTCGGGCAGGGCATGCTGGGGAGAAATAACAAACCAGAGCTGGAGCCTGGCCCGCAGCCAGGCTGAGATAAACAATTGTTTTCAAAGTAAACAAGCTTCTGCCCTCATGGCAGAAACCACTTAGATCTTCTGCTCTGCTAAGCAACACACAGCAGGGCCCTAAGGGTGGCTGGGCGGATGTTTAAATGTCACCCAAGCTGGTGGGCATGAGACTCCGGCCACACGTCTTCCGTTAGATCAAAGAGGTTTGTGGGAAGCGTCAGAAAGACATAGCAAAGGGGAGCTGAGAGTCCCTGCACTCCCCAGGCTCTGTCCCATTGTCATCTGGCCATTTCAACAACAGGCACAGGGATGGTACTGCTCGGGCAGGACATGCTCCCCAGCACGTGGTGCAGACAGAAAGGCTGGGCTTAGACAGAGAAAGGAAGGAAGCTGGGCGTCACACAGGACGTGCCGACTCAGCTTCCCAGAGGGCTGGCCGAAACTGGCAACTCCACAGAGGTTGAGCCCAAAGGCCTCCGAGGGCAGGGCGGGAGCTGCGGTCATGGGACCCTGGTGCACAGAGCCCCACACGGCAGGGGCGGCAGAGGTGGGGAGCGACTGGACAGAGAGACCAGTCTGACTCGGGGTGCAGGGGGTGTGTTTACTGTGGAACACTGGCCATCTCACCTGTGTTTGCTGTACAGGGAAGCTCACTGATGGTCACCACCATCTGCAGAACTTTCCGCGTCCTGAACTGAAACTCCATCCCCATGAATGCCAGCCCTGTCCCTCCTGGCCCTGCCACCCTTCTACTTCCTGTTTCTATGAGTGTGACAACTCGAGGGCCAGCCTCTGTGGGGACACCTGCCCTGCCTGTCCTTTTGTCATGGCTTATCCCCTAGCCTGGTGCCCGGTCTGCTGCTCGCACTAGAGCTTCCTTCCTTCTGGGACTGAGCAGAGGCCACTGTACCGACATTCCAGTGGGATTTGATCAGCGCGAGGCTCTGTAAGAAGTGGTGTTTTTGTTTATTTTCTCGGGTGGCCCTGTGTCTAACCTTTGTTGAAAATCCACACAAAATAACCCAATATGGAAATGATACCTTGTGTTTCCAATGTGGAAGAGCAGGGGTACGTTGGGGAGTCCTCAGCCACACTGTCACCACTGAAGGGCCCTCCCAGGCCCTGTTTCTATGACGGGGAGGCCAGGCCAGGCCCTGAGTAGGTGCTGCCCCAGCATGTCTGTCCCCCTCTCTGAGCTGAGCTGGGGGAGGAAGAGATGGCCTGGTGTGAGTGGCACAGGCATAGGCAAAGGGCACTCGCCTCTGCCCCCACATGCTCACCAGGACACTCTGACCCCAGAGTCCCCAGCAACACCAGGGTGCCTGTAATTTAACTCAGGCCTGACACCTCTACTAAACTGATGCCAGAGCCCATGGGGGTGGGAGTCTGAGTTCCACAGTCTTGTCCCCCACTCTGGCTGTGACCTGTGCTTCTGGCCAAGTGGCTGTAAACCAGGGTTGCCCCATGTTTTCCTCGGGTTTGATCTGCGAGATAGCTTAGAGAACTTGGGGGGACACTTTGCTCACATTTACCTGTTTACACGAGGATCATGGATGAACAGCTGGGGGAAGGATGCTTGGGGCAGGGCCGGGAGGAAGAGCACATCTCTGTGCCCAGTGACCCCGAAGCTCTGCTCGTGTGGGTTTCGGTGCAGCTGATGACATCATTGGCTATGGGTGACTGACCCAACGCCAGCCCCTCCTCCTCCTTGTGGTCACCCAGGGAGAGGGACATGGTCATGCAGGCAGCACATGGTGCGTGCCTACCAGGCGCCCAGCCTGTGTGGCCTCAGGGTAGGTGTGATGAGGCTGTTGCTGCCCATTTTATGGCTGAGGCACAGAGAGGTTAAGCCAGTTGCCCAATGTTACACAGCTCATGGGAAACCCTTCAAATCCTGGGATTTAAACCCTGGTGATCAGGGGTGGCGGGTAGCAGGTGGATCACGAGCCAAAGCTGGTAATATATTTTGTGCATCTTGAAGGAAACTAGTTTTAGAGGAAAGGTTAGTCCTTTATTTCGCAGACATGTGTGCCAGCTGTCAGCTGGGCCTTCTGATAAACTTCAGGTAGTATTTAAACCGAGACTTCACAATCTTTGCAGTGCCTGCTGGCACCTGTGTGGGAGGCTGTACCCTGAGGGAAAAGCAGTTGAAGAGCCACTGAGAGGCAGGTGGGAGACACCTCCACAAGCTTCCTTCCAGGGCCGGTACCAAAATCGCACAAAAACATGGCCGACCAGACAGCTCCACACGTGGGTTTGGGAGTCGGGGAGGGGTGAGGGGACAGTGAGGGTGTCTGTCCTGAAGGCGCTTGCTCATTCACAAAGGAAGTGGCAGCAGCACCCCTCAGACCCTGACTGTCACAATGGGAATGGCAGCTGCACTCAGACCTGCCACTTCCCTGCTACAGACCACATGCTCTGCCTCTACAGGCCATCAGGCAGTCTGAGCAGGCCTGGCCCCTCCCCAGACACACACATGCTCATAAACAAACAGTTGCACACATGTGCAGACATGCACACATGTAAACACACGAGCACATGTGCATGTGAGCACACACACAGGCATACACATACATGCCCACACGACACATGCACATACAGCACATACACATATAACATGTGCACTACAACATGTGCACACACGACATGTGTATGCACGACATGTGCACAAAAGACATGTGCACACACAACATGTGTACACAGGACAGGTGCACACATAACATATGCATACAACACATGTACACAGGACAGGTGCACACACAACACATGTACACAGGACACATGCACAAAGGATAGATGCACACACAACACATGCACATAGGACAGGTGCACACATAGGGCCTGCCCCCCAGCTCCTGCCCTTGCCTCTGGGGCAGGCTGGCTGGCACCCCTGCTCTGCTCACACCATGTCACAGGCCTATCCCCCACTTTCTACCAGGGGTTCTCTTTTCAGAACAAGCACTGAGTTGTCCTCGGTCCTCACTCTGTGATCTGGGAGAAAGTTACACCCAAGCCTCCTCAGTGACTCTTTCCCAGCTCCTGTTTATCTGAGACTCACCTGGGATCTCCGTTTATATTCACAAGGGCCTGGGGCTGCTGGGGGCCACGTTGTCCCTGTTTGCAAGGTGGGCTCTGAGTTCCAGTGCTGTCTTCTCTGTAGTTCTGGGGGGTGGAGGGGTTCCAGTTTGCAGGTGGTGGGTTGTCCTTGGGGGCCTCACGGGAATGTGGCTGTCAGTTAGGCAGCTGGAGAGGGTCTGGCTTTATGCTCTTTCAGGAAAGGACCACAAAGGAGAGGGGCCGGCCCAGGACCTTCGTGCTGGCCAAAACGCCAGCCACTGATCTGGAAAGGGTGCTGGGCCCCAGGGTGGGGCTGTTCACTTTTGCTGGGCCCTCCTCTATGGGTGTCACAAACACTGCCATCGCCTGGCTTGGCTCTAGCAGGATCTAGCAGGCGATTCTTGACACCTTTCACTCCAGATTTTCCGTGTGTCAGACCAGGACAGGGAGAGATCTTTGACTGTCTTTTTATTCTCCCGTCTGATGTGCTCCCACAGACAGCTGACAGCAGAAAGGTGAAGAGTGGGGAGGGCACAGTCCACTCGGCGTTTGTGCACCTGCCGCCTTTGAGGCGTGGCAGGTTTCTGGGTGAGGATGAGGTGTGGGGAGGGCAGCATTGGGCCCAAGGAGGGGAGAGGAGTGCTCGGTGCATCCCAGGGCGGCATCCGCTCCATGGACCTGCAGTTTTAGACTGAAAGGGCAGATTGTGACTGTGACAATCCCACGTTGCGAGCAAGTATTTCTCCCTATCTGCCAAACCCCAGCAGCGAGCAAGAGCTATCCAGGAGCAGTGCTTTCTTCTCCTGTGAAATTCAGCTCTGCAGAGCACCATGGCACTACTAAGAGGCTAAGAGCCAGAATTTGGGTACAACAACCTTAAAACATAGTCAGGAGTGGTACAAGGCAGCAGGAGAGGCCCAGCCCATGGGAAGCCGGGGAGGTGGCTGAGAAGTGGCCTGGGGGAGGTGTCAGGGAGCCCGACTCAGTGGCCACAGTGGGCACTGTTGACTTGAGTGTGGGTCTCAACTGGACTGGAGCCCTGGCCTCCCAGCTGGGTCAGGGCAACTTGCTTCTTTGATTGTGGTTTTATATGCCTGATGTCCACCACATGACAAGAAGCCAAGAGGACAGCCAGATGAGAGAATGACGGTGGGATGAGCTGGAGCCACAGCAAGAAGAAAAGTGTGCTGGAGTGACTCTCATGGGGACTGGCGGACGCTGGCTTAGTTCCACCTTTCTCGGATCCAGCGCAAAAAGAGAAGTGGCTGGTACCCTGTTTATGGTGTTTGTGTAATAAAAATAAGCAACCAGACACAGGCCTCAGTCGTTGTCAGTTAGAAGAGCAGAGGAGACGTGCCTGCAAGTCCTTGCACCCATGGGAATCTTCCTCTCAGGGCTCTGGAAGGCACAGCCTTTGGTGAGAGGCTGAGCGCAGAGGCTGGAGGTGGCCACTGAGAGGTAGTACCCCTTGTCCTTCCTGTGACTGCTCGGGACACTTATCCACTGGGATGGTACGGCAGGGAAATTACTTGTCTTTGTCAGCCTCAGGCCTGGGCAGACTCCAGCCAGGGCTCCAGGGAAGTGGGAGCGTTGAGTAGACGAGGCCAGGTATGCAGCCAGGTCTAGAGCACACTGACCACAAGCCCGGAGAGCCACAGAGTGGATGACTGAGGCTGCTGTGGTGTAATTTGTGCTGTTGTCACTGAGCACCACAGGCTGGGTAACCGATAATGAGCAGAAGTGTGTTTGGCTGATGGTTCTAGAGTTTGGGAGTCCAAGGGCACAGCGCCAGCACCTGCCCAGCCATCTGGTGTGGGAATAAGGAGAAAAAAAATGGGGACCCAACATGCCCTCTTGCTAGGAGCCCTGGGCTGCAACAACCAGCCCTCTCTCAGAGGACAGCATCCATACCAGCCATGGCTGTAGTCCCCTCTACAGGACACCTCTTCACATTGGCCCAGAGACAATTAAACAACAGCATGTGCTCTGGAGGGACATCCTACCACAGCAGAGGTCACAGCACTTCCCATGTGGACGCTCTTCACTGACCAGCCAGGGTGTGAGACTCACTTGGGCCCCTGTGCTGCAGAGAAGGGGGAGAGGGACCTCTGGGACTTTGGGGCCAGGAGCTCGCCCTGTCCTCTCGACGCACACCTTCCTTTGCTCTCTCATTTGCTCATGTTTTTGTCTCGTGTCTATGTGGACCTGAGACTCCCCTGGCCCACTGCCGAGCTGGGGCTGCAGGATTCCTGCCGTCATGGAACGTCAGTGCTGGTGGGAAGGCAGGAGGGAAGTGCTCCCCTGGACGGACGTTGGTGTGCGGCTGACACAGAGATGATCTGGACCACGGGGAGGGGGGGCCCTCTGGGCCCAGATCATAGTGGAGAGGGCTGTGGTACCCGGGTGCAGTGGGGACAGCTGACCTGGCTGCTGTGGTATGTGAGGGAGAGAGGTGAGGGAAAGGCTTATTGCAAGGGCAGTGGGAAGGCTCTGGGCAGACCTGACCTGTGCTGCAAGTCTCTGGCTGCTGCACGGTGGACGCGCCGCGGTAGAAGAGCAGTGACAGACAGTGCAGCCCCCGGGCAGGCAAGGCGGGAGCTCAGACCAAGGTGGTGGTCTGGGGGGTGGGACCTAGGGCGGCTTGTGCAGTAGGTTTGGTGCTGAGGTGCAGGGGACCCAGCCCTGTGCCCCACTGGAGCAGGAACCAGAGCTCTTCACAGACACCCCGTTGGGAGGTGTCCAGGATGGGGTACAGGGTCAGGAAAGGCCTGGCATGGGGTGCAGATGGGGAGGCATTGGCCTGATGGTGCTCAGCCTGGGGAGATGGTGGAGGATGTCAGCGGGCAGAGCACAGCTGTGACAGCCCCACCTGGGAAGCATGAGGAGGAGGCTGAGCATTTGAGGCCATTTCCTGTGGACAGACGTTCACAGACGCACACAGCTGCTCTGTAACAGACAGTCATGACATTGGGCTCTAAAGTTGCCAGATCACCCCCTGTTTTTAGATTGTCGTATGTGCCACGTAACAAAACATCAGGGCATGTAATCTCATCCTTTGGAAATATGGTCATGACTTTAGGGTCTTTGAATAGTCCCTTTCGAAAGGCCCTTTTTTTGTTCTAAAACCAACAGATCTCTCTCCCTGACTGCAGGTCACTGTGCCAGCACCCCATGGAGATGGTGTCGGAGCCTCCACCGTCACTGACTGAAGTCCTCCCCCCCAAGGGGATGGTATCAGGATGTGGGACCCTTGGGTGGTGACTGGAGGATTAGTGCCCTAGAAAAGAGACCCAGCGAGCGCCCCCTCCTCTTCCACCGGGTGAGGACTCAGTGGAGACACCGTCTGTGAACCAAGAATCAAGCCTTCACCTGACGCCAAGTCTGCTGGCACCTTCATCTTGGATTTCCAGCCTCGGCCCTGTGGAGTTTGGTGACAGTGGCATGAGATGACAAGAAGCATATTTTACATTGTAAGTGACAGAGAGGGAAAAGCCTGGCTTGAAAATACAGGGAGTTCTGCAGAGACTCAGAACGATGTAACTCCCAGTCACTGGGGTTGACACCAGTTCCCCTACCCTCCCGCTTTCTAGCGCCTGGACTAGATCAGACACTTTGTCTCCTGACTCACACTGCTGGCTGCTGGTGGCAGCATGATGAAAGTTACTTATGGACGTTACTGTGACTTCGGCATCCACGTCTCCAGCTGGACGGCGGCTCCTTGGGGTGCTGCTTGTGCCATGTTTACCTTTGACTCCCAACACACAGTGGGGACTTTATAAACGTTGTGAACATCACACCCCAACTCATCAACTGCTTCTAACAGGATTTTCTTTCAAAAACACAGACTTCTTTTCATCCTTAACTTGAAGGCTGCTATTACTGAATTATCACAAGTTCTCATGAGAACATCTAACAACCAGAGGAATTATTTGAAAACACTGTATCCATTTGGTGAGTTTTCGGGTTACATAGGCAGCATATTTCCCTAAAACGTCGCCCTAACCCAGCGTTTCATTTGGAGCTATTTTTCAACATGGCACCTGAAGTCATTTTTCCGCCTCTGAGTTGGGTGATTCTGAGCTTCTATTATCTTCAGGCTGAGGTGGGATAATTTGTCGGCTTGGTGGTTTGAGGGTGGGTCCCACCTTGCCCTGCGCTCTCTCTGCTGAGCGCTGGACTGACCCATCTCTGTCCTCCCCCATGTGGCAGGGCCCATCAGGGTCTGGGCTCGCCCCTGGTGAGCAAGTCACAGGAACCAGAGCAGTTGTAGGAAAAACTAAACTCCACAAGAAGGAGCCACACGCAGAAGAGGTCCCTCCCCCATATCATGGAGCTGGGACGCAGAGGGTTTATTTTTTTATTTTATTTATTTTTATTAAATCACAGCTGTGTACACTAATGCAGTCGTGGGGTGCAGTGTGATTTTGAGACGCATCAGAGCCAGTCTCCACGAGTACTCTGAGCTGGACAGGAAATTGGCAAACATAATTCCTGGCCAAGTGGGAGGACGAGTCCAGGACAGCACTGCCGGGGCCACTGGCCGGGTGAGAGGACGAGCCCAGGACAGCACTGCCGGGGCCACTTTGGGTTTATGTTTGGCATCACTGACTTTTCCATTCCTTTCATTAGTTCTGACCAGACACCACATGGAACTCCGCAAAAGCCCATCTCCCCATCCACAGGTGGGGGTTCCTGCTCAACTGTACAGCGGACATGGGGGGGACTCTGGGTGGCCTGTGGTAGTGTCCTGTCCTACCACTCACTGTATGTCTGAGGGGTACACCCGTGTCCTTCCTGCAGGAGCCCAGAGACACCTGGGTGGTCCCCAGGCACCCAGTGGGAGAGACGACACTGCACAGAGACCCAGGGCCTGAGCGTTGACACTGGGCTCCAGGTACCATTTCCTGGGCAGCACCTCATCCTGACAGCAAAGGACAAAAGGTTGTCGCTTAAGGGGGATTCCAGGCCAGCGTGTGCTCACTGCTGTCAGGAACCAGCCCTGTTGGGAGTGGGGAGTGTGTGTGTGTGTGTGTGTGTGACAGAGTGTGTGTGATGGTGTGTGTGTGACGGTGTGTGTGTGATGGTGTGTGTGTGACAGAGTGTGTGTGATGGTGTGTGTGTGACAGAGTGTGTGTGATGGTGTGTGTGAGACAGTGTGTGATAGTGTGTGTGTATGACAGAGTGTGTGTGATGGTGTGTGTGAGACAGTGTGTGATAGTGTGTGTGTATGACAGAGTGTGTGTGATGGTGTGTGCGATGGTGTATGTGGTGTGTTTGTGATTGTGTGTGGTGGGTATAGTGATATAGACCCATGTATGGTGTGGCAGTGGGGTGTGTGTGTCCACATGTGACATGTATGTGTGGGGTTGTGGGTCAGGGCTCAGGCCCAAGGGCTCACTCCAGGAATGGCTGGTGGGGTCGGGACCATCCACCCACATCCCAGGATGTGGGGGGCTGCCCACCCCACAGGAGGGGTAACCTGGGCCGACTGTGCTGTCCTTGTCAGCTGCACCTCCCTGGTGCCCACCCAGGCCGTCTGCTTCCTGCCCCGCTGAGGGCTGTCTTGGTGGAGTGTGTGGAGCTCCTCAGAGGCTGCTGTGCATGCACTGGGCTGTGAATCAGCCCCCACCCCCACCCCACCCCCGTCTCTCTGCAGTGACCTACATGCTCATCCTTTCCTTTCTCCAAGAGAAAGGCTGAGGAGGATTCCAAGAGTCAGGGTGGCCTTCCATGGCCAGCATTGCACTCTGCCCACGTTTTCCAAAGGCAGAGCCACTGGACCTAGTGTGGTCTGGACTTAAACGAGAACAGAGCAGTGGGACATGGGCAGGTGGCAGCCGACTCATTCACTGGCAGTTGTCTGAACTGGCCTAGGTGTGCCTGGCCTGCAGGTGCATGAGGACTAGATGGGCAGGTGGCAGTGCCCAGCGCAGTGCCTGGGAATGCCACTGGTGCCTCAGTTTACCCCTTCAAGTACGGGTCACGGCGCCTTCTCACCATGCTGAGATAGGCTCCACAGAGGAGAGTCTTGGCCTCAGAGTGGCCCTCGTTGGGGATCAGAATTGCAGCCCATGGCACACAGCACTGGGCAGCATGCGGAGAGCCACGGGAGTTTTCTCTGAAGTCCTGAGGGTGTGATAATAAAGCAGTGATCATCTGAGCCCAGAGAGCATGGCCACCAATGCAGAGCCCTGACCCTGCTCCTGCATCCAGACTCTGGGCCTCTCTCTCTGACCTCAGGCTGAGGAGCTGTGGGACTGAGCATGACCCTCAGTTACTCAGCAGCACTGCCCCTGGCCGCCACCCTGGAGGGCCTGGCTCACTCGTGTGGGGAATCCTTTGGGAATCTCCCCAGAATGTCTTGTCTTGGCTGTGTGTCTATGACTTAGACACACATGGCTCCCATCTCCTTCCCTGCCACTGTCCTCCACAGGGTCAGCTGTTCAACTCTGAAAGTGGGTTTGCCTTTCATAGGCAGGTAGATGGAGTGGGACATAATGCCGAGAATTTAATTTTCTGTGAAAATCCAGAAATAGTCGCTGGGTTATTTAGGCAGCTCACAGACCAGCCCTGAAGACAAGTCCAGAGGGGATTCTGAGAGTGTCCTGGGTGCTGGGACAGTGAGCGGTGGGACGCGCACTGCCGTGGACACACGGGGCCCACCATGACAGCCGCAGGGACGCGCACTGCCGTGGACACACGGGGCCCACCATGACAGCCGCAGGGACGCACACTGCCGTGGACACACGGGACCCACCATGACAGCCACAGGGACGCACACTGCCGTGGACACATGGGACCCACCATGACAGCCGCAGGGACGCACACTGCCGTGGACACATGGGACCCACCATGACAGCCGCAGGGACGCACACTGCCGTGGACACACGGGGCCCACCATGACAGCCGCAGGGACGCACACTGCCGTGGACACACGGGGCCCACCATGACAGCCGCAGGGACACGCTTTTTTGAGGCTTCCTCCAGACTCCTGATGTGCTGTGGAAAGTGAATAGGCATTTGTCTGCTCTGGAAATTTTCCAAGACAAGACAATGGCTCCTTCACCCCAAGATCCCTGAAAATTGCTGGGGCCACTCCCAGCCCTGATACCAGGAAATGAATTTTTAGATCAGAGAGGGTGGGGGAGGGAAGGGGCAGTTCAGGGGGCGTTGACAACCAGCTCTGCAGGAGAAGTAGCCAGGGGTAGACGGGAGACCACACATCCTTCCAACAGAGGGTGTGAGGCCCTCAGTTCTGAGCAGAAGGACCGTGTGGCACGGCAGTCAAGCCCCACAGGCGACACATTTGGGACTTTTGCTAAACTTTCGCCTCTGGTGCCATTCACTGAGGTTTGACAAATGGAGCCATCTTCCAACCCACTCTCTTTTCTCAACAGGTTTATCACTAAGCGGACAGAATCGACTCTTAATGACTTCAGGCCTCGTGCTAACTGTATCAGTCGAGGGCGGCTTCTCAGTGTCTGCACGGAAGCTGCAACTGGGCTCATTTTTGCTTCTCCTGTGGCTGCAGGTGTTGGAACGGTGTTCAGTTCTACATTACTTCATCATGGCTGTGATTCACAACTAGTTTGAAAAATCCTCCCAAATGTAACAGTGGGCTCCAGCGGGCACTGTGGTGCGTCCGGGAGCCCAGGGTGGGTAGCTGGGCCGTGGGCCAGGCTGGGTTAAGGAATGCCCTGGGTTGCCCCATAAGAAACACATTTCAGAATGTCTGGACTCCCTTGAACTTGGCGACTATGTCATGCATGGTCAGCTCATAGCCCCTGCTCACACAGGAACATATTGGCTAAATGTGCTTCCCCAGAAATGTTTTGGATGGGTTTGGACGTCAGAAAAATACTTAACTTATCACTATTGGTCTGGTTCAACTTCTAATAATTAAAGAGAAATTCTGGCAAGTTATAAAGAAGAAGACCTGTCTTGGGGTTCAGGGGCCCAGCATGAATTCCTCAGTTCATTTAGTAGATATTCATGCTAACATCAGCCCCTCCCACGAGCTATAATCTTTCTGTACTGAAAGGGAGTCCTCAGTACTCGGAGGACAGGGATGAATTTAAAGCTTTCTCCACACAACCCAAACCCATCTGACTGGCACACTGCTTCACAATTTTAGGATGTTCCTGGAGCCCACACACAGTTATTTTAAGCTTCTGACTTCTCTTTCTTTGTAAACACGTGTCCTAGTCCACAGTTACCAGCTCGGCCAATTACAGCAAACCACAGTTTGCCTGGACTCTTTGTTGGAATTTAGTCGGTTCTGAAATCTAATCCATTTGGAATACACAGACATTTGTCACCTTGTTTTTTTGTTAATAGAGGATAAAAATATGAAAATGATATAAATAAAACAATTTCATAATAATAATCTATCGTTGTGTATACCCATACATATACACACACATGTACACACTGGATTGCCGAGTGGCTCTGCCATCCTGGAAATCTCATCACCTAAGAGCAAGTGAGGCCTTGTCCCGCAGAGACCTGAGCCCCTTCACAGACGAGCTCCAGGGCCGTGACCATGGGCCAAGAAGAGGGCTCATTAGGAATCCACAGGCCCAGGCCTTAGGTCACGTGTTGGTTAGGACGGCATCTGTCCATGAGCGGTGGGTGTGTACACACACTCACACACACCAGTGTCTGAGACACGATCACTGGGCGGCAGCCCAGGGCTGCTATGTTGGCCCCGTGAGCTTCAGGCATCGACCCCTGTCTCCTTTCTCAGACAACCCAGACACAGGCTTCCTGTCTCAGTCAGGGGCCCCACATCAGCATTTCACCAGAAGGAGGAAGAAGGGCAGGAGCTGTGTACCCCACTTCCAAGCAGACCCCACATAGCTGTCCTTCATCTCCAGCGTCTTCAGGGACCCCTGGAACCTCCAGCGGTGCTGAGCCCAGTGCCCATCAGTCAGAACACAGTGGTAACTCTGGCAACCTGAGGTGCAAGAGCAAAGCCAGTGTGAATTCCCTTTGCTTCTCCACAACTTAGCAGGTGGAGCGTCTGTTCTCACACAGTTCCAGCACCCTCAGCCACGTCGTTTCCTTTCTTATTAAGAGAGGACTGTCACCATCTCCCTCACAGGAGGCACTTCTGGCTTCTCTCTGGCGTGTCCCAATGACCGGCATCACCACGCTTATGTTTTGGGACCATTTCACCGGTAAAACAAGGGCCACTTGGACACAGGGGCTGTGACACCATGACAGTCATTGCTCTGCTGACTCAGATGGTTCGTGACACTAACAGCAGGTGCCACAGATGGACAGAGGGAGGGCCCATACCCTGGGCAGGTCAGTGGGTTGGCTGGAGATTTCACCAGGTACTCAGAATGACATGCAGTTTAAAGCTGAGAATTGTTTAATTCTGGAATTTTCATTTAGTATTTTGGGCCTTGGTAAACCTTGTGTGACTGAAACCTAGGAAGGGCATCTGTGGGGGAGGGGTGACTGTCATCACGGCGCCTTCACACACATGCCTGGACATCCGGAGCGCTTCTGTCAGCTCAGCTGCCATAATAAAGGGCTGCAGGCCCCGCGGCCGAAACAGCAGGAATCTATTTCTCATGGTCTGGAGGTCGACGTGCTGGCATGGTCCAGTGAGACTCTGCAGGAGGAGGTGGTCCATTTCTCTCTACCTGGCTAGAGGTGGCAGCTCCCTATTGTCCCCTCAGGTGGCCCCCTTTCCAGGTGCGTGCAGGTGGAGAGATGAGCCCAGACCATTCCTCTGGCTCCAGGGACACTCT
This sequence comes from Galagoides demidoff, assembly GCA_963574575.1. Lineage (NCBI taxonomy): Eukaryota > Metazoa > Chordata > Mammalia > Primates > Galagidae > Galagoides > Galagoides demidoff. Next base: position 33,174 of record CAUYQV010118603.1, read on the forward strand.
CCTCATGGGGTCCTGCGCTCAGGACCTCACCTAAACCTGATCACCTCCCAAAGGCCCCACCTCCACGTCCCCTCCCTGTGGGGTTAGGGCTTCAGCATATTGGGGGACATAGTTCAAGCCATAATATCAGCTGCAAGGAAGGATGGGAGGGCCGTCTTTTCTAGAATGCCCCATGCTTAGCTGCAATGCTGAATCTGTGATTAGACTGAGGAGGAGTCAACATGAGATTAGAGTCTAAAATCCCACCCTTGGTCACGGCTGGGCCCCACCTCACTCCTCTGCCCTACATTGCTGAGCGGAGCAGTTTGTTTATTTTAATTAATAATTAATTCACCATTTTCCAATTTCTGTGCTTCAGCCATAAGCAGTTTGTAAAATTGCTCTCTATAAGCATTTTTATTTCCTGGGAACCCTTCCTGTTCAGCTTTAATGTGTGACTTCTAAGGAGAATCTATCAGGAGAGATTGGGGGTGAAGCATTAGAGATCCTGATGCTGTTATATTGACAACAGTAAATTACAGATGATCGAATCATTTGGAGGTGCTGTTTTCTCTGTGTCTGTTATTCTTTTGATGCATCTAAGATTTCTGTTTTTTGTGTGTGCCTCTGAGAAATATAAATATGAACTATATTCAAGAACAATGGTATGTCACGTAATAGTCTTCACGTGTCTCTATTTTAAAAATAGCCGTTAACCAAGATAAAAATCCTGCTAGAAAAATTAGACATAGAAGCGTTAACGTAAGTGTTTTTCATTGTATAGAATATTTTTAAAAATTTGCTTTGTAGGCACCTATTTTTAAAACATTTTATTATGATAAAAAACAGAGTCCTGCTCTATTGGCCAGACAGGAAAGCTGTGGCTTCATCAAAGCTCACTGTGATCTCAAACTCGTGGGCTCTAGGAATCCTCCTGCCTCAGTCTCCTGAGTAGCTAGGAATACTGGCATGCACACCATGATCAAGTAATTTTTCTATTTTTAGTAGAAAAGGGGTCTCACTATGTTGCCCAGACTGTTCAAACTCCTGGCCTCAACTGGAGGCCACCAAGTCGGCCTCTCATAGATTGGGGATTAAGGCCTGAGCCACCATGCTGGGTGACCTATTTTTGAATAATCAGAAATAATAGATCACAAAGGTATTGCCAAGGGAAATTAAATGAATTTAATTAGGTTACATGAAAAACACCACTGAATATAATTAGGTCTCGGTATTTTATTTTTACCTTAACTTTGGAATATTTATTGTCTCAAGTTCTGTGCTATCCCCTCACCTTTAAGAATACTAAGCCTTCGCAATTTGTCCTCTTCAGTTGAACAAAAGCACTTTTTTTAGCTATGCGTTGGTACATATGCTGGATTTCCACATTCATCTTCATTAAATAAAATCACAGGCCTTTCCTATTTGGGTTCAGTGAAGCTCTGGAGAGACGGCCCTTTGCAGAGGACAGAGCTGCGCCATGCAGGGCAGGCAGCCCAAATGGGGCCAGGACAGGGCCAGGCGGCGCTTAGGACAAAGGCAGGATTAGCGGTGGATTAGGGCGTGTATAGTGGAGCGTGTGGTCAGCTGAAATTATCTGAAGTCTTCTTATTTAATGACGAGCGAGAGAGCAGCATTTCCCTCAGTGCGGGGCACTGTGGGCTTGTGTCCAGCCTTTCGATTCATTTGGTGCTCCCTCCTTTAAATAGCAGCAACTTGTAAATACCACCCCTGTGCCCAGCTTTCACCTCCTTCCCACTCGGTGATACCATCCCCCCTAGTAATTCAAGCTCAAAACCCCTCATTGCTCTTATCTCTGGCCCTACCTCCAGAATTCATTTCAATGTATCTAGCCTCCTCCCCTGTCCGTCTGTCCATCCATCCACCTGTCATCTCCCCATCTCTTCTTCCATCCACCTAATATCCACCTGTCCATCTGTCTGTCCATCCCCTCAAGTCATTTTTTTTTTTTTTTAGCACCTATCATGTGCTCCTGGGGCAGGTGCTGGAAATGCACCTGTGAGCAGAAACTGATGTCTTCAGTGACCTGCTTGCTTTGCCACCAGGGCAGGAGGCAGATGTTAAAACAGGCCGTGTAACATTTAATTATAAATGTGAAAATTGTTCTGAAGGAGAGGCTCAGGATTCTGAGAGTCTGGCATAGATTCTCTCTGCAGGGAGGTAGGGGAGAGGGGACAGGGCCTCAGAGGTGACATTAGGGATTTTAGTTTCTAGAGTGATGAGTGGTGGGAAGCCAGTGGCACATTTAGCCCAGAGGGTCATAGAGTGAGCAAGACCATGTTAACTACAGTAGGTGTTTCTGCTTTATTTTACAGAAAACCTATGTCAGACCAGCTTAGGAAATGAAGTACGTGGATCGTTGGCTTGTGTAACTAAATGGACCAGGAGAGCTGGGTGCATCTCCAGTCCCAGCTCTGGCAGGGTCTGCCCCTGTCCTGAGTGGTCGTCTGGGTTGGACACTTTGTTGTTCTTGGCTAGCAGGAAAGAAAAAGTTCACTCTTTTGATAGTTAATAAAAAAGGAAATCTCAGGGCTCAGCTTAAATAATCCAAAGTGCTTATCTCTGAACTTGTGCCCACCTTGAAAGAGCACCCATGGTCCCTGCAAACTGGCCACAGCATCCTTCACCCAGGAGCTTGACTGGGCAGTCTGGGTTGTCACTGGTGGGAAGAGGGACAGTGGGTGTGGGGGACGGGAGGCATGCGTCCACCATGGAATCACTGCACTTCTGGCACTTGTCCGGGAGGGAGCATGGTGATCTCAAGGAGGACCTGAGGATGTGGGGAGTGCAGCAGAGGTGCTGGCTGTGGGGTCAAAGGGAGGCTCAGGAGGCGGGTGCTGAAGCCAGGTGTGGCAGGTGGCCATAGGAGCTGACCGAGATGCTGTGCTTTGGAGCCCCTGGCGCTGCACTGAAGGACGCAGTGGCCTGGGGGGTGGGGGATGGGGGGAGGGAAGGGGTGGGGGGGACGCTTTACTCTTCTGCCTGAGTGTGTTGACTCGCACTGTGTCTCCAGGACACAAATCTCACGGTATTATAGGCACAGACTTGAGCCTGGCCAACAGGCAATGGGCTGGACCTGGGAGCTTGGCAGTCACCTTGTTTAAAGAATGACTGAGGTCGTTGTCATTAGTGAAGTTTCTCAGGCAGAGAGTGCAGGGTGAGGACCAAACCTGAGGTGTCTTGACACTTAATAGCCAGGCAGAGGAAGTCAGATCCCAGAGAAATCAAAGAACAGGTGTCTGGAGATGCAGAACAGGCAAGAGAGGGCACGATGTCTCTGAACTCAAGGACAGAGGGTGGGGGTGACAGGCCTTTGTCCCATATGTGCCACAAATCCTCACAGCATGTCAGAAGTGCACCTGTGCTCAGAGCCACCATCTGGCCCAAATCACCACACACACGGCCAGCTCCAGGGCCTGCTCCCTGGCCAGCCCCACGGCCTGCTCCATGGCCAGCTCCATGGCCAGGTCCACGGCCAGCTCCAGGGCCTGCTCCACGGCCAGTTCCAGGACCTGCTCCATGGCCAGGTCCATGGCCAGGTCCACGGCCTGCTCCACGGCCAGCTCCACGGCCGGCTCCAGGACCTGCTCCATGGCCTACTCCATGGCCTGGTCCCCAGCCAGCTCCACGGCCAGCTCCACGGCCTGCTCCATGGCCTGGTCCCCAGCCAGCTCCACGGCCAGCTCCACGGCCAGCTCCACGGACTGCTCCACGGCCTGCTCCATGGCCAGCTCCACGGCCAGCTCCACAGCCGGCTCCACAGCCGGCTCCAGGACCTACTCCACGGCCTGCTCCATGGCCTGGTCCCCAGCCTGCTCCACGGCCTGTTCAGCCCTCAGTGTTGCTGCCAGCGTCTCTGAGCCCTGCACACACCCACGTACCCCCTTGGCCAGGATCTGACCAGATGCCCAGTCCCTTCCGTCCCCATTGTGCCCTTCTCTTCCTTCCTGTCTCATGGCACAGCCCCCCTGCCCCGCTTTCCCCGGTATTACAATCAGTATCCTCTCACTGGAAAAACAGAGGGCTCCCTCCCTCTCCTCACGTCAGTTTTCTTTGCAGACTGGGCTTGTGTCCAGCTTTCCTGCTGGGCTTCTGCTTTCCCCTGTCAGGGGTCTGGTGTGTGCGACTGCCACGTGATTTCCTATCAGCCCGTCCAGCCTGCCCAGTGGTTCCAACACAGTGTGGATTCCGTCACTCTGGCTGCCTGCTCATTTTCCCTCTGAGCTACAATTCATGTTTAAGATGTTTGCTGTCTGTCTACTTTCCTATTGTCTGAGGTCCTGGGGACAGTGCGTTGGCTGGAGGATGGTGCACGTAGCCACGTTCACAGTGGTGGCAGTGGAGGCTGGGACACTGTTGGCCATCATGAGATCTTCCTCCTAATTTTTTGGTTCCAACTCTCCTTCCACCCTCCCCCTAGAGTGGATGGTCTGGTGGGCTGTCTCCCTGTGCCCTGTGGCCGGAGCCTGTTGCATGCGTAAGTCTATGAGGGCAGGCCAGACGTGCGGGAACTTATACATGTGTGCACTTTCCAGGGGCACTTCCGTGGAGGGCAGTCCTCACCCGTGTTGTGACTAACATCGACCCTGCAAAGCCACTGTGACGTGGTGTTCGACTTCTGTCCACTCCATTTTCCAGTCCTTTCCATCCTGGATCACACATGTTGGCAGCACTGATCCCTTGCATCTTGGCACACACAGGAACACACACAGGCACACACACGCAGACACAGGGCCTATGTCTCCATAGCCCTGTTCCTACCACCATGTCTATACAGGAGAGTTTTCTATTGACAAAACCCTGCGCTCGGCGTTCCTCGGCTCACACCACACATCCTCCTGGAGCTGCCCGCTGTGCACTCACCAGTGCGTCTTCTGTCGCGGAAAGTGCTGCCAAGTGTCTGCTCACAGAATCAGTGCTCAAATTGCGGCTGATTTGCTTCATTTCAAATGCTGAAAAATGCAGCATATGTCCTGATGTCTTTGGTAGCACGTGACAGAGCAGGGCGCCCTCTCGCCCGACTTTCTCCTCCCCTTCCTGTCTTTCCCTCTCATTTCTCTTGAGCAGCCTCTGTTCACTCAGTCACCTGTGGTGAGCACACGTGGCAGTGATGGGAGGGTGGCCGGAGCACGGAAGTCGGGGGATCCCAGTCGGGAGTGGGGTCCCCAGTGCTTTGCATCTTGAGCAGCTCTTTCTGCTCCTGGAGCCTCAGCAAACATGAGTGTCACCCCTGCTGTGGAGGTGATCGCGTCCCTCCAGGACAAGACAAGGTTTTGCACAGATAACATGTTTCTACTATGCTGTGTTTTCCTCTGTGTACGGAACACATAACAAGTTCTGGGAAAATGGTGAAGGTAGCTTGGAGGATGTGTGGGCAGCTTTGGTTTATTACATTTGCTTAATTTAGTTATATGAGCGTTATTACAATTAGATACCCTAAAATAATACACAACATAATAAGGAGAATAGGAGAAATTTTGAACACAGAAGTAGAGTGGTCTGTGGTCCTCACCGCTGGCAAACTAGCCTAGAAGAACAGTTAATGCCTTGGGAAGATGCGCGTGTCCCTGGGGTGAGGGCCTGGATGGTTGTCATTTTCTTGATTGTGTGTGACGCATGTGCAATTATTCACCTGGCTAAACACCTCCTGCAGGACACCTGCACGGCTGGGGGCATGGTCGCCTCTAGAGAAGGAAGCTGTGGAGGAGAACAGGAGGGGGGCAGGCGTGGCAGTGTGCATCCTCTGATAGTTTTAAGTTTTGAACCAAGGGAAAGTATCATTAAAAAAAAAAATCTAAACACTTGTCAGCACAGGAACAGTGCTTGTGCTTCTGGCCCTGTTAAAGTGGGTTACTTTTATAATCAGAAAAATAATCCCACAGTTTATTTGGGGTAAAACCAAAATTTATACTAAATGACTACTTGGGTAATTAAAAATGCTAAAATGAGACATTTTATTTATTAGGGAATCTATGAGGCTCCTAAGAAAGGAGTTGGTGAGCCTGAGTGGTCCCTGGCCAAGCAGTGGTCCCTAGGAGTGGACAGGTGAGCCTCTCAGGCCCACAGCGGCATAGCCGCACAGCTGAAGATGGCTTCTGAGAGTCTGAAAGCCAAGTTGCAAACAAAAAATGCTGAAAGAAAGTTTTTGCACCTTCAATAACCATAAATCAGGATAATTTTCTCTGCTATTTCAGGTGGTGACTAAAACCTATAAATAACTTCAGGTGTGAAGTTAGAAAAGATGGACTTCGCTGCCCAAGTAGAGCACAGTGCTGAGGCCCAGAGCACACCCAGGCTTCCTGATAGGGCAGGGAGAACCAGGCAGCAGCTCATTTAGGGGTGCATGGCCCAGAGGCTGCTGAGCACATGGGGGGGGGTGCACCCTTTCCAAGAGGGTGGGAGGACAGGTGTTACTGGAGAACTGACCCACAAAGCAGAAAAACTCATTTCAGTTCAAGTTGGAGGGACAGGGAATGGGGGGGAGAAGGGAGAGGGATTTGGGGTGCTCCCAGTGAATGGGCACAGAGTAGGGGTGTATAACACACCTTTTGGGTACAGGACAGAACTGCAAGAGGGATCCTACCTAACAAGCTCAAATATTGTGATTGGGCTGTTTGTACCCAAAAGCATGGTCTAAAGGTCACCAGATGGTGACACTCAGTTGTAAAAAGATATCTTGTTCAATAAAAGACATCAACCAGAGGGTCACATGGGACGTCTGAGGGAGGAGAGGGCCTAGGACCATGAACAGCGTCTTCTGACCCAGGACCTTGGGTCAGCTCATTCTCAGCTTTCATGGGTGACAAGGGGGGAGGCTGGAATGAGGAGAGTTGCCCCCTGAGGAGCCTCTCAGAGGATGGCGGCGCATGTGGGCCCCTCGCACGTTACACCGATGGGAATTGGGAGGAGAGTATCCTGTGCACCCCCCTGTCAGGGGAGTCTGACCGTGGGTTCCACAGGGTCCCCGAGCCCAGCCTCAAAGGAGGAGACCAGCGAAGACAGAGTGTGTATGTCTGAATGTGTGTATGAGCAGGCTTCTGGGCATCGGTGTCCAGTAGCAGGTGGTGACCCAGTGTCCCCTGGGTGTCAGTGTTCAGTGCAGGTGGTGACATGGTGTCCTAGTGTCCCCTGAGTCAGTGTTCAGTGCAGGTGGTGACATGGTGTCCCAGTGTCCCCTCAGTGTCAGTGTTTAGTGCAGGTGGTGACATGGTGTCCCAGTGTCCCCTGGGTGTCAGTGTTTAGTGCAGGTGGTGACATGGTGTCTTAGTGTCCCCTGGGTGTCAGTGTTCAGTGCAGGTGGTGACATGGTATCCTAGTGTCCCCGGGTGCTAGTATTCAGTGTTAGGTGGTGACGTGGTGTCCCAGTGTCCCCTGGGTGTCAGTGCTCTGTGGCAGGTGGTGACGTGGTGTCCCAGTGTCCCCTGGGTGCCAGTGTTCAGTGCCAGGTGGTGACATGTTGTCCCAGTGTCCCCTCAATGTCAGTGTTTAGTGCAGGTGGTGACGTGGTGTCCCAGTGTCCCCTGGGTGCCAGTGTTCAGTGCCAGGTGGTGACATGTTGTCCCAGTGTCCCCTCAATGTCAGTGTTCAGTGCAGGTGGTGACGTGGTGTCCCAGTGTCCCCTGGGTGCTGGTGTTCAGTGCAGGTGGTGACGTGGTGTCCCAGTGTCCCCTGGGTGCCGGTGTTCAGTGCAGGTGGTGATGAAGTTTATCCTTGTCCCAAGGGCCCACCCAGAGATGGGAAGGGTCTGTACAGTTGTAGACTCCTGGGTTCCTATTCAGCTTCATACACATGAAGGGGATATGTGTGTTTTTAAAGCTCCAGTTTCTGTCACTGTTTGTCCTCATAAACTGTCCAGTTTTTCTCTAACTGGTCTGGTCCCCAGCACAAATGGGCTGGCGGCCACCCTGCAGGGACACTGGAAAGAGTCGCTAATGGAAATGATTGCCTGTAATGACACTCTTTGAAAGCAACCGGATGATAAATGCTGAAGGAGAATGGATAATTTTTAGAATTTCAGTTACCACTTTATATTTTCAGAGGAAGGAACAATTTAATTTCTCACCCCTCCCTGGCCACTGGCTCCAGAACCCGCTAGCAACTCTCTGGAGGGTTGGGGCTGAAGTGCTCTGTGCTGCCAAAGCCACCTCCAGGCTGGTGTCTGGCATCTGTGCTGATGCGACTCTGTAGGGCACACCTTGGGCGGCTGCATCTCTAACAATCATATGCTAACTCTTTAGGAAAGAGGAAAGTTCTGAGGAAAACTTTGAAGAATTAAAAGAAACAAGAAGCTGTCTCACTCCCAGGCCCCCTTATCTTAATCTGTGGAAACTGAGGCTGAGAAATGCCAAGTGACGGACCCAAAGCGCTAGTCAACGTTGCTGCTGAGTCCGGCTCAGACTCCCCCCACCTGGGTCCTGAGTCGGCCCATACCTACAAGTTTGCTTTGGAAAATATGAACTCCCTGTCTGTGGAGCTCCCTGGGGCTGGGAGGGTGAACAGGTGTAAGGAGCAGGATGGAGCCACAGAGGCCGCACTGGGGGGGGGGGCATCCACACGACACCCACAGGTCCCCTGCCCTGTTAGTTACCACATGGGTTGGGGGCCTCTGCCTCCCTGACCCCAAACACATGTTCTCATGGTTTCTCCACTGCACCAAGGTCCTACCTCCAGCCAGTGTCCTCCAGGCTCAGCCTGACCACTCGGGCTGCCCTTCTCTCCTGGCCTCTGTGGAACCAGCCTGGACACCACCACATCCCTGTCTCACTCCCATGCTCCCCTTGAGAGAAGACCCAGGTCTTCAGCTGACTTGGCTTTTCAGGTGTGGGGTAGAGAAAGCAAACCCCTGGAGGGACTGGGGTGCCGCACTCTCCCCTCCTGGCTGGAGGGACTGGGGTACAATACTCTCCCCTACTGGCTGGAGAGACTGAGGTGCCACACTCTCCCCTCCTGGCTGGAGGGACTGGGGTGCCACACTCTCCCCTCCTGGCTGGAGAGACTGAGGTGCCACACTCTCCCCTCCTGGCTGGAGGGACTGGGGTGCCACACTCTCCCCTCCTGGTTGGAGGGACTAGGGTGCCACACTCTCCCCTCCTGGCTGGAGGGACTGGGGTGCCACACTCTCCCCTCTTCACTGGAGGGACTGAGGTGCCACACTCTCCCCTCCTCACTAGAGGGACTGGGGTGCCACACTCTCCCCTCCTCGGCACCTTCTGTCCTGGACCTACACTCCAGGACTTCCACAATGGGCCTGTCTTCATTCCTCCATTGCTTTAACGAACATGCTGCAGGCTGGGCAGCTCAGGGCAGCTCGGGGCAGCTCGGGGCAGCTCAGGGCAGCTCGGGGCAGCTTGGGGCAGCTCAGGGCAGCTCAGGGCAGCAGGTGCATCTCTGAGTGCTGGAGGTGGCAAGACCAGATGGGGTGCCAGCAGACATGCTGTCTGGCAGAGAGGGTCTCTGGTCCCCAGATGTCACTGCCCAGCTGTGTCTTCCACTGGGACGGGGTGGGTGCTGTCTGGGCTCTGCCTGAGGGGTGCTGGTCCCCTTCTTGAGGGTGCCCTCCTTAGGACCCAATCACTCCCGAAGGGGCTTGATCTCCTCATGTTTCCCCTGCCTGGGGCAGGGTGGATTTCTGCAGATGAATTAGGGGATACGAGCATCCAGACCCCAGTGGGCTTCAGTGAGGGCATCCAGACCCCAGTGGGCCTCAGTGAGGTGAGGGCTTCCCTTTCTGATTGAGCCCCTGCCTGTGACTTCTGGCCTCTGTGACGGCCAGAGAATCAGTTCTGCTGTGTCCAGCCCTCCATGTTCTACTCACAGCGACTCCATCAGCTACAGGGTACGTAGAAGTGAGTTGGAAGCACGGCAGCTGGTCAGTCTTCACGGCCAGTCTAAATCAACGCGTCTTGCTCTACAGACTTGTTTCAGCTTTTCCAATGGCTTCTCGGCCTAAGTTTTGTCTAAGAGTATGAGAAAGACATGATGGCTATGTTAGCCAGTTGAATGAGAGTTTTCCAAACTGCATATGGAAGCAACACACTGTATCCTATGATAGAATTAGTGTACACAATTATGATCTAATAAAAAAAAAGAGTAGCTGCTGTATTTGTGGACAACCACCGTGGGTCACTGAGGGTTAAGTGCCAGCAGTGGGCAGCTGCAGACCAGTGCAGAGCGTTGGTCAGTGGTGGAGCCGGCTGTCCCCCGCCTGCTGCGCTTATGAGCCACCCCACAGAGTGGCCCTGTGGACTGGCCGCAGCCTCTCAAGTCTGCTGTGCTTTAAAGCACTGGGTGGGAGCTCCACCCACAGTCCCTGGGGCTCTGTTCGCAGTGGGGCCAGGGCATGGACATCTGGATTTTTGAAAAGTCACCAAAAGGTTCAACCACAGAGTCAGATCTCAAAGCGGGGTGCAGCAGAGACCCCCCAGATGCAGGCCAGCCTGAGTGAGACACCCACAGACAGCCCCTACTGCATCTGACCACAGCCCAAGCTTCCAGGGTGTCACCAACCAGAGCTGTGAAGTCAAAGAAAGTTTTCTAAATGACCAATCATAAAACAAAAAACAATAAAATTCACACTACTTGATTATTTTTCTACTCTATAGGAAATATTTCAAAATGCCAGTTATCGCCAGGCATTTAATTAGCAAAAGTGTTATTTTTCCTGTTTCGTTACTCTTACCGTGTTTACCAGCTTTTGAGTACCCATAATTTGTTGTAATTTCTTTTCTATTCCAGATAATTGTTCCCATTTCTACCTCATTTTGTGTCCATAATTTAGTGTTCTTTTTCTCAAAGAGGCCCCCAATTGCATAGGTTTCAAGGCCCTCAGAACCCCCTTCTCGTGACACTAGAGCACTCAGGTGACCCACCCTGGGGCCTCGCAGGCCCCTCTCTTGTGGGGACTGAGGGGCGGGGGTGCATCAGGCAAGGCCAGGGCCCCAGAAGCACGGAGTGGATGGGAAGACGCAGGGAGCACAGGGTGTGTGTGGGAGGGTCCCGGCTACCCCCAGGCCCCGTGAGGAGTTTTAAGAGCAGGAAGGAAAAATCCAGATTGTTAGCAGCTGCTGTGAGTCTGGAATTTGGGGAGTGGCAGGGATGTCCAAGGAGGGTTTTAAGGAGTGTCTTGTGTTTCCGCCTGAGTTCAGTATGTGTCTTGGCAGAGGACGAGAGAGCAGGGAGGTAGAGGGAGACCAAAAGAGACAATTCAGTCATTTTTAAAACTTTTTTTTTTTGGCAGCTAATTTTTGTTATTTGAATGCTACATTAAACAAAGATTGAGCCACATGGGACCTGGAATGCTTTAGGTGACACCATGACCAGCCTCAGTCGCTGGAATCTTGCTGTGTCTGCAGCAGCCTGTTTTCTCGTAGGCGTCCCCTCTTCCCCACCTTCTCCCCTGCGCCCTCCTTGGCACCCAGTCTGCTCAGCCCCCGGCCCACCCATCAAGGGGCTGGTGCTTCCCTGGGACCCTCCTCTCGGCTGCTGAGCCCCTGGGCCCTTGTGCATTTTGTGGACTCTTTCTGGAAAGTCTTCTCCCTTCCCTGGTCTCGAGGCCTGTTGGGACACTGTGTGACCTGCCCCGACTGCCCCTCACGCCCCTGCACACCAGCTCCTGTGCACTCTGCTGTGCTGGCATCTCTGTGCTGAGCACGGCTCTGCGCTGGGGAGGACTGGACATGCCCATGCACAATGCCTGCCGTCGCTACGGCCTGATTTTGGCTGTAGGCCTTCCTTTGCATATGGTCCTGTGTGGAGAAACCTGCGGGGTCTCTCTTTGCTGGACTCCTTTCCCCAGCATGGGATCCCCCCATCTTTGGGTTCCCTGATGGCAGGACCTCAGAGGAAACCGTGGGGCGTTGGGGCCCCTCTTCTGCTCTTCCTCCTGTTTGCACTCCATATAGTTTATCGTTAATCCTGAAGGGCAGAGATGATTTCTGTTTTGAGGATGAAATGCAGAGAGGGGCCGTCTTTTCTCTGGCTCAGCTGTGAACATGGAGCTAGAGTCCAGACTGATGGTTTTCCACTCCTCTCCTGAGCTTCAGGGCCACCGCAGTCTACGGCAGGGGGTCTAGCACCACGGGGCCTCTCAGAGCCTCCAGCAGGCCCTTGTTGGCGATGGCTCTTTCAGGCAGGGTTTGAGTAAATGCACTCTTTGGAGGGTGGGGCCATGTGGGGACCCCTGGGGCTGCTGTGCTAAGCAGGTTCCCAGGTGCTGCTGGCGGCAATCTGTGGGCTCAGCAGGTGGTGACACGGCAGAGGGGAGCCCACAGGCTGCTGCCCACTGTCCTTTTAGGCAGAGGAGGCCGCCTTCCAGAGGAGGGTGTGATTTCACACAGCTCTGCCTCACAGCCTCAACAGCTGCATGGCGCCTCCAGCACAGGATCCAAGCACAGCATCTGGGCATTCAAGGTTGTGTAGGGGCTGGCCCAGCCATCACCCTTGCATAGTCGCTCACTAGGGCTGTCCACATACCCCGTGCTGGGGTTTAGGCTCGCTGGACGGCTCTGTGGCCAGGAGGGAGATGAGGTTTGTTCATGGACAGACGGCACAGTGCTGGCCAGGTGAGCCCGCTCTTCCCCGGGGCTGCTGGCCACGGGTGGACGTCAGGGTTCCTCCCTGACACCTCACTGGCTAGGCTCTGTGCATCAGAATACTTGCCAGGGGCATCCAGCCTGCGGGCCCTGCCTGTTTTGCTTTCCTGTGGGGAGGACACTCTGAAAAGTGTGCAGGGACTTTTACTTGCTCATCAGCTTTCATCAGTGTTTATGCGCCGACATGTGGCCCAAGACAACTCTTCTTCTCCCACTGAGAAGCAGAAAAGAAAAATAGCTGGACACCCCTGGCAGCAACTTTGAGCCTTCCCTGAATGCAGAGGCCAAGGTGAGCTGGAGGACCAGGCCGACCCCGAGGAGGTGCTGCCCACGGTGCACTGTCCATCGAAGCTGCGTGTGGGTTCACATTTTGTAGGAGCCACAACAGAAAGTAAAAAGAAACAGGTAAAATTTGTTTCATCAATGTGTTTTATTTGCTTAACCTTTTGCACCCACAGTACTGTCTCACCATCTCAGCCTATCAGTTTCAATCCTTATCAATAATTATTAGTGAGCATTTGATGTTCTCTGTTCTGTGTGTGCCCTAAGCATCATCGCTGTGGCACAAGCCCCTGCCAAGGGCTCCATGGCCACATGGGGCTAGTGAGTCCAGGACTAGAGTCCAGGCTGCATGGATTTGGGCGTGACACAGGCAGGAGCAGCCGGGAGGCTCAGCCGTCAGCAGGTTTGCTCACAGCGAACAGCCTTTCTTACCCCATAAGTCCCAGGTCCCTCAAGGGCCCCTGGTCACAGTTGCAGCCAGCTGGCAGCCAGGTAGGCAGTTCTGCTTCACTGGGTCTGTTGGGGCCTGGGCCCCTGCATGCAGACTCTCGGACCACTCTCTTGGGGACTGCAGGCCTTGCAGAGCTCCTGCAGCCTGGCCTGGCTGGAGGGTCCTTATCTCTGCTGTAGTCCACAGGCTGCTGGGCCAGCCCAGCTGAGCCGGTGGGAAGAGCAGCAAGGTCACACTGCAAAGGGTGTGAGCTGGATGAATGTGTGACCACTCCACTGCAGAGGCAGCAGTGAGCCTACCTAGTGGAATGGGGGTGTGTGTGGCCCAGCTGCTCCCAGCTCACACCCGCCTCTGCACTGCCTTCTCTGAGTGTCTCCACAGAGCCCAGCCCCTGATGAGGCTGCAGGCTGCCCAGTGCCCTCTCCTGGTTTCCATGGGCCCTGAGACTTGTGAACATTCTCCTTCCCATAGTGGGGGGTGGGAACATGGGGTGAAGGGTCATTGTCTCTGGGCAGCTGTCCTCATCCCACACTGTTGATCATCCGGCACAGACTGTCCTTACCACACTCCCCACCCAGCCCCCAGTACACGCCGAGGGGGAGTTAATCAAAGATTGAGAAACACTGGGCAGGGCGTGGTGGCTCACGCCTATGATCCCAGCACTCTGGGAGGCTGAGAAGGGTGGATGGCCTAAGCTCACTGGTTTAAGATCAGCCTGAGCAAGAATGAGACCCTGCCTTTAAAAATATCTGGGCATTGTGGTGGGCATCTGTGGTTCCAGCTGCTTGGGAGGCTGAGGCAAGAGAATTGCTTGAGCCCAAGAGTTTGAGGTTGCTGTGAGCTGTGACGTCACAGCACTCTACTGAGGGTGACAAAGTGAGACTGTGTCTTAAAAAAAAAAAAGATGCAGAAACACTTAAAGTCAGATCCTCTGCTGGTGACTGTCACTATCTGTCCCTACCCCACTGAGGTCCTTTCCTGTACACTGTCCTGGGTGGGGGGCTGCATTGATATCTGTCAATCAGTCTATCTGTTAATGTATCTATCCATCTATCATCTGCTGACTGTCTATCATCCATCCACCTGTACAGGTCTGTGACACCTGTGCTGTCCTTCAAGATGCCTGGGCTGTGGCTTCACAAGGTCACCCACACTGTGTGACTGAAGGAGACACAGTGGAATGGTGACAGCCTCCCCGCAGATTCCAGCTCTGCTCAGGAGCTGCACGGCCAGCGTAGGGCACTTTGCCTCTCCAGCCTCAGGGCCTTTGTCTGTGCACCGGGCCTGGTGACAGCTCAGGCTCCTGGGCTGTGTGAAGACTGAATCCAAGAGCACAGTGTTCTTGGACAGCACGGCTTGCTGGGTCTGGGGGCAGCTACAACTGACAGGGGTGGGGGCAGTGGTGTCCTCTGTGATCCATTTAAACTGGCTACAGAGTAGAAATTTTCCTGCTAAAAATTTAATTTTGAACTAAGCCGTATGAAAAAACCACCTTCTTGAAATTCATGCCTTGAGGCTGCTCTAGTAAGGCGGTTGTTAGTTCACTAGGCTACGTTCAATAGCATTTCTGCTTTTAAAAACTAATTCTTCTATGACAAAGCTGGGATGGCCAGTGAAATTTTGTCTCCTAAGTCACTGTCCTTTACATCTTCTAGACTTCCTTCTCTGTCAGATTCAGAGATCTGCCAGGGACAGTGCAAAGTCGGAGTGCTGTGGAGAGGATATGGGAAGCCGGGACCTGGGCTGCCATAGGGGCCCGGCTGCAGGCAGCGGGGCCCCAGGGCTGAGGGAGGCTGAGGAGGAGATGCAGCCACTCAGGGCAGAGACCCAGACGGCCCAGGGAGGGGCTATGGGGACACTAGGGGGAAGGTGTAGGGGCTGCTGAGGGTCACTTAGAATGCCCTAGGAAGCAAGAGATGTGGGCAGGGTGGGCGTGCAGCTCTCAGGGGTAATCCCGCCTAGGCATCTCCTGCAGAGCGTGGTCCTCAGCCCCTTGTCACTCCTGGTTGTGGTTTCCCTGGGTGCCTTTTGTATGTGGCTTGAACAGTCAGCTCCACGCCTGTGTCACGGGACATGGAGAAGGGGAGCCACGGCTGTTCTTATCTGTGGATCTTACGTCACCTGATGCAAACTGGAGGCCGCCTTTAATCACAGTAGAAGCTGAGTGTCACCAGGGCACAGACTGATCCTGTTTGGTTGACACCATCGTTCTTTCCTACATTTGTTGCTATTAATTTTTTCTTTCATACCCTATTATTGTGCACAGACTTCTTGGAATTGAGTATTCATTATAATAAGTTTTTCTTAAATTCTACCCTGTCACCCAGCCTATCAAGATCATAAGATCTTTAAAAGCAGAGACAACACTTAATACACCTTGGGTTCCTGGGAAGAGGCCTTGCAAATGCTAAAGTGTTAAAAATTACTCATGGAGTGGATTAGAACCTGCCTGAGATCACCTCCTGTGGATCTCACTTGGTTTTTACCCACTTAGAAAGGGGGCAGATTTTGGAGACCACTTGATATTTTGACAGACCTGCTTCCCGTGTAGCCGCAATTTCTCCAGCAACCACAGAAGTAACCTCAGCTCCCTATCTGTGAAATGAGGGTCTCCTGCCCTGGAGGCTCTCCCCCTACTTACCCTTTTGTTCCTGGTGACCATTTTCCTCAGCAAGGATGAGGCTGCTGCATTGGGCCCTCACTGTCCCCTGCGGAGCAGGAAAATGAGCCCACACACGTGTCTCTCTCATGGCCATGAAGCACCTGCTCATTTGTGAATATTTCCGAGTAATTTTTAGGACAAACGTATTAAAAACCATATAAAACTTGAGAAAACAGCTGTGGATGCGATTAACCATTTACATATTTGAATTTTCTAAGTTAAATTATCAACAATGTTTGCATGATATTTTTTAAAAAAGGAAAACTACGCCTGCATGTGTCTGCAGCTCACCCTGCCGGCTTCAGGCTCAGGTGGACGTCAGGCAGGAGGGACTTTGGGCGTCAAGTCTAGTTGGAGTTTGATGAATGTCTTAGACTAGACATTCACATTTCTTCTGAATTGAGACAATGTTGTGATTTAAAGCCATCATAGGACCCTCTATTCCCTATGAGGGAACAGAGTTGTGACCCTGTCTGACTTCTCATCAGGACAAGGGTTTGACGGTCCTGCTGAGAGAGGGGCCACGGGATACGGGCGCCAAAGTGTGTTTGATTATCTCATGAATGTCTGTTAACCCTACTGTTTGTGTCTACCACATGCCAGGCTGTAATCCTTCACCCTGCAGACGTGTGTAGCCTGGCAGATGGCAGACACAAGCAAACAGTAGGTTTACTTGGGATTGCTCTTAGGGAGGCTCCATGTACGCTAAGTGCATTATTTTATTTAAATTTTAGAACCATATTATAGGAAGGAAGTCTTTATAGTCATTGAATAGAAAGTTCAGGAATCTTTGCAGGGCTGGAGTTGGGGCAGCTCACCCCACTGTTTGCAGGAGAGCCATGGGCAGTGGGGCTCGGCAGGACAGGGCAGCACCAGGCAGGGACGCCCAGGCAGTGCATTGGCAGCGATGGCACTGGAGCCAGGCCCAGACCCCAGAAGGACAGGGAGGGAGCATTCCAGGTCAAGGTTCACAGCACAGGCAGCAGCGGGGGCACAGGGAGCCCTCTGGAACAAGTAAGTACTCTGCACCACCTGACTCATTCAGAGTTAGTTCCAAAGTTTGCCTGCAAAGCTGTTTTGCTCTTTGAAGAGAAATACGATCACTTAAGATTTCTGTAACTTTTTTTTTTTTAACAGAACAAGAAAATAAATACAGTTACTATTATTCCTATCATTCAGAGGAATTGGAGGCCAGCCTGGCTAAACATTTAGCATTTATCTAAGCAGAGAGATCTGGTTAAACATGGAGAGTTCCTTTTTTAAAAAGCAGTTGCTAAATTTTAGACATGTACAATGTGTGTCTGCTAAGCATCCAGTGTAATTAAGTGCTGGCTTTCTGAAGACCACCTGTCAAACCGGGGACACCTCCTGCAGCGAGGGCTCCTCACGCTCCTGCCTGTGTCCTGAGTCCCCTCCCTATCCCATTCATTCAATCACTCACTCATCTGCTCACTCTTCACAGACAGCCATGCGCTTGCTGTGGTCCACATGGCCCTGACTTTGGGGAGTCACATCCCGGTGGCTCTTCCATCGTGGTGGGGCCATTGTCATGGAGGAACAGCTGCCCCCCCGCCCCCAGTCTCCACTGTTCCCTTTATGCAACTCAGTCTTAAAATTTGTATCTGTCTCAAAAGTAAAGCAGCTGCATATCATTAGAAAATGTTTTAAAGATAAAAATCATTCAACTCTCTGAAGAGAAGGATGTCCATCTCCCTGTGTCCTCAGCAACTGCTGTGACCATGTATGTAAGGAAATCTTGCTGTATACTGATACTAAGACTAGAAAAACCCATATTCTTTGACTCACCAATTCCACTTTTAGATCTTGATCCTATAGAACAAAGTATAAGCATATAAACCCTAGAATATAAAGATTTTTAATTTCAGAATCAAAATGGCAAAAAAGTAATAAACCTATGTGGTCCTTGACGGAGCAGAGCTGAATACATCATTCTAAGTCCTATTACAGAAATAGGGCGTATCTCCTACAGCCAGTGAACTAGTGAGAGCCACACCCACCTGGAAAGTCGTCCTTGATTTAGTGACAGAAAACACATTGCAGAGCAAACCAACACAGGACCACGTCTCCTGACGGGACCATGTCTCTGTGACACAGGATTGTATCTCCCTGACACAGGACCATGTCTCCTGACACAGGACCACGTCTCCTGATACAGGACCATGTCTCCTGACACAGGACCATATCTCCTGACACAGGACCACGTCTCCTGACACAGGACCATGTCTCCTGACACAGGACCATGTCTCCTGACATGAGACCACGTCTCCTGACATGGGACCTCGTCTCCTGTCACAGGACCACGTCTCCTGACATGGGATCATGTCTCTGTGACACAGGACCACATCTCCTGCTGTGCTGGCACCTGTCCACACACCTGAGCAAAGATAAACCACGGAAGGAGGCACCTCAGGTCATAAACATCGGTCACCTCAGGGGAAAGATGTGGGCAGGGCTGGGGGTGTTAGGGGCTATCTCG
Source organism: Galagoides demidoff (assembly GCA_963574575.1). Lineage (NCBI taxonomy): Eukaryota > Metazoa > Chordata > Mammalia > Primates > Galagidae > Galagoides > Galagoides demidoff. The sequence continues at coordinate 51,656 of CAUYQV010118603.1, forward strand.
GTACACACAGATCTCTCTTTTTAAACTTCCTCAACAAACATATATTACTTTTAAAATGAAAAAAGAAAAGAAGGACCCATACTTTGACAAGAAGTCAGAGCAGTAATAAGATGGAGGCTCAAAGCAAAGTCCCTATGGGGCCCAGTCAGGGCCAGAGAGGATGGGTCAGGCCTTGTGGGCCGTGTGGTCTCAGCCCAGCGGGGGCAGCCCCGTGACTGTGCATGTGACACAGAGCACCTCTCAGGAAAGGGCTGTGTCTGAAGACACGGACATGTGGATTGGATTTGATCTAATTTTTATGTGTCACAAAATGCTAGTTTTAAAAAATTTTTTTAGCCTTTTGAAAGTGAATCATGGGCACTCATGTTAGGCAATCAGAATCAGTACATTTAACTTCCTAGAATCATGCAGTGTGGGTGGCTGGAACTGGGGGAAAAAGGTTTAATTATAGAAATTATAGAAAACAATTCCTTGACAAGGTCAAGAGAAGCAGGCAGGAAGGACATGTTGAGTGCTGAGTGCTTTGTGCTGTGTGCTATGTTCTGAGTGCTATGTGGTGAGCACTGAGTGCTGAATGCTGTTTGCTAAGTGTTCTGTGCTGAGTGTTGAGTGCTGTGAACTGTGAGGTGAGTGCTGTGTGCTGAGCACTAAATGCTAAGTGTTGTGTGTTAAGTGCTGAATGCTGTGTGCTGAGTGCTGAGTGCATTCCTTTTTGTACTAAAGAGACGAAAGCTTAAAAACAAATGAAAACCGTTCTTGCCTGTGCATTGGGGGCTGGCTCTGGCCGAAGCTGCTGCCCTTGCTCTGGCCCTGACTTCTCGGGGTGCAGGTACACAGATAGGTAGCAGGCAGGGCGGGAGTCAGAGCATAAGAAATTCCCTGAGCCACCCCTCCCCTGCCCTGTCATTTGTAGCAACCTCAAAGCTGCTGTCTGCTTCTCCCTGCCTGATCTGTGCCCCAGGAGGCTGCTCTGGGGTGTGTGTAAGCTGGCCCAGGCCCAGTTTCTCTGGCCCAGTGGCACCCAGGAGGCCCAGGGCAGTTTTCCTAAGGGAGGGCAACTTAAACAGCATTCATGGTTTCTGGGCAGCAGCAACTCCATGACTTGGGAGGAGATTAACAAGCAAAACCAGGAAGACCTTGGCTCCCTTGGTACAGTTTTGTATGTTGGAAGGGAGTGATCCTGGCATTGTCCAAAGGGCAGGAAGGTGGCTCAGCCAGAGTGGCAGGAGCGTGTGGGGACACAGACCCCAGCCTACAGCTGCAGAGCCCACGAGTGCTGGGACCCCTGCCCCCAGAACAGGAGCAATATGAAAACAGCAGGACAGTGGAGAGCCAGGCGCTCTCTCTAATGCGCCAGCCAACGTGACATTGTCAGATGTCCTGCTATCTGGAAAAGAGGAGCTGAGAAGCATTCTCTTTTGTAGACCATATATTTTTCACAAATATTACTTAGAGGAAATTTTCTAGAACGTTTAATAAATCTCTACTGGCCCCATTAAAAGTAAAACATCATTGAAAGATAAAAAGAGCATTTGAGTATTAACATATTCCAGGTTCTCAGGTAACAGCAGGAGAAGAATTAGGGGTCCTGAGGCCCTGAGGCCTGGACACTCCCCTGCCCCCTCCATGGCCTCCCTCTCTCCTCAGGTTGCTAGGCCACATTCTCAAGGAAAAGTAGGATTATTTTCTGATATTTAGAAGCTTCCTGCAGCTTCAACAAATTTCAGTTTGGCTTAAGCTTTCCCCCTCAGGATTCTGTTTATTGATGAAATCTGTTCACATTGTAAATGACTCTTACTGAAAAACAGAACAAAAAGTGCAAATATAAATCAAAACAGAATTACAGAATGCAGATACCATGAGCTTGGGTCACTCGGGAGAGCAGGAGGAGAGAAGCCTCATTCCCCCAGCCGCCCTGAGTCCTGGGGAGAGCGCGGTGGGCCAAGGAAGGAGGGCATGCTCCACGCCCCGCACGGCAGGTCCACTGCGGTCTATGCAGGCATGAAGCCAGTGTGTCCAGCCTTTTCACAGGACGGAGGACACACCAAAGAGCCAGACCTGGTTTCCTGTTGAGACAGCAGAAAGTGCAGGCTGCCCAGCTCTGGTCCCATGACTGCAGTGTGGACTCACCTGTGGCTGCAGTGTGGACTCACCTGGGCTGTGAGGTGGCCTCACCTTTGGCTACAGTGTGGACTCACCTGGGCTGTGGTGTAGACTCCCTGTGGCTGCAGTGTGGACTCACCTGGGCTGTGGTGTAGACTCCCTGTGGCTGCGGTGTGGACTCACCTGGGCTGTGGTGTAGACTCCCTGTGGCTGTGGTGTGGACTCACCTGGGCTGTGGTGTAGACTCTCTGTGGCTGTGGTGTGGACTCCTGTGGCTGTGGTGTGGACTCCTGTGGCTGTAGTGTGGACTCCCTGGGGCTATGGTGTGGACTCACCTGGGCTGTGGTATGAAATCCCTGTGGCTGTGGTGTGGACTCCCTGGGGCTGTGGTGTGGCCTCACCTGGGCTGTGGTGTGGACTCACCCTTTCCAAGTCTTTTCCTTCCACTCCTGCTGGCTGTGACATGAGGACACTGGGGCCTGCCACGTGGGATTGTGAGGACTAAGAAACAGAATATGGGTGAATTCTTTACCCTGGTGCCTGCACATAATAAATAAAACCCAAGTCCATCTGTCAGTCCTCATTTTCTTTGGCTTTAATGTGAGTGTGGCTGAATTTTACCTTGTCTGACCCACCAAGGACAGTGTGCCAAGGCGCAGCTTCAGTGACCACCTCGTCTGACACTGGCAGCAGGATCCTCGGGGTCTTTGCACTGACAGCTCCCAAGGCCTTGCAGCTGGCCAGGGTCCAGGGAGGCCCCCATGGGGCAGCACAGGGGCCAGGCAGCGACTAGGAGGAGGGACTCGGCTCAGGGGTCTCTCTCACCCACGCAGCCTGCCTGGGGAAGGCAGAATGTGGGGGGTAGCTCTGCTGCGGAGGGGGTGGGGGGCTCTGTCTGCCGCGTGGTTTGGGGCATCATTCCAGCCCTGCTCGAGTGCAAGCCCCCCTCTGAGCCAGTTAGCAACCTTTCTCCTAGCACTGTTAAAACATACAAATCAGTTTTCTACCTCTAGAGTCACCACCACAGAAGGCAGGGAAGGTGGGGAATTATACACGATTGCTAAGGCTTCCACATGGGCGTCGCCCGCACCCCTCCTGCTCAGATCCACCCATGAACCGTGAACCACATCACACAGACACATCTAACCATCTGGAGCGTGGACAGGGCAGCCTCTCGCCTGGCTGGAAGTGGTGGGTGTCTCACAATCTGGTGAAGGAGAAAAGCATGTCTGAAGTTGTTTTGGGAAATACGTGTAAGTCAGGTACCTGCAGTGGCTGCCTTCATGCCATTGCCAGTAATTTTCATATTCTTTATAATTTTCTGCACTTAACGGATTTTTATAATAAACATTATTTTTATAATCTAAGTAGCAACAAATTCAACAGTAAATGCATTTTTGTAAAGGTCCCATGGAGTGTTCTAGAGAGGGAAGAATAGTCACAAGAAGGATTAGATGAAATCGCACCCCACGTCTCCATAGCTGCTCCAGGTCACACCAGGGTCGAGCCTTCCCTGAGGAAAATGCCCCCACAGAGGGCCCATGGGGATCCCGCCAGATTGGCAGCTCTGACCTTCCCCTCTGGGAGTGTCTGGGGAGGCTCTGGCTGAGTCTCCAATTATACTGTTTATTTAAAAAAATAATGAAATAAAAAAGAACCGGTTTCGAGAGTTATTTACTTTGAAGCCAGGCTATAGGGAGTAAAGTCTGAAGCAAGTTAAGTACCTATCAGTCTCCGAAACTGGGCCAATCCAAGTCTATGCTTCCTGCCAGGCAAAAATAGAAAAGGTGTGATTTTTGTTATTTTTATGTTTTATCTTCCTGAGAACAGAGGAAATCATTTCATCATTTTGGGGGTTTTGCCCAGGGGATGTCTTTAAGTCCTTACATTTTTCCCTGAAATAGAGGCAGTTTATACCAATCCATGGAGCCTGCTGGAGGCCGCTGACCAGAGGCTTATCCGGGAAGGCATTCGCTGACATTTCCTGGATGTTTGGCTGTGAAAAGTGCTGAAAGGAAAAAAGCAGTTCTCAGTTAAGCTGAGCAGAGCGTTAAGGTCAGGACCCAGGGGCAGAGAGGTGGTGGGGTCGGGGGGTGGCTTGTTCTGCCTCTGGGATTTTGCTTCTCCCTGGGCTGGGCCCCACTCAAGCTCACCTTCCTCTTACTGAGGGAGACTTTCTGACAGGCTAAAGCTTTTGTGATTCTAAACATGTGTCTATTTTTCCAATAGAAATTTCAAAGCATCCGATGAGTTTGGTTCAGTGGTGTCATCCTCTTTCCCCGTCATGAGGGTGGCCTGGAAAGGTGTCTGGACAGCCTCGCTGAGCCCTGGGGAAGGAGGGCAAATGCCCATCGGGGCTGAATCCAGCCTTGACCTAGGAGTATCTCCGGAGGTGGTCCCTCTCATCAGGGTATCTGGGGGCTTGTGCCAGTGGTGGGTGCTACTTAGAGGGTGTTAGGGAAACAGTATTAAAAATGTGGCTTCCTAGTTGTGCCATCACCAACCAGCACTGTGGAGGACAAACACAGCTCTCTCTGGGTAGAACATTTCTGCCAATCTGTTTTTCAAGGCAATGGTTATGTTATTGTATTTCAAGCCTACAACAGTATAGAAAACAATATAAAGAGAACCTATAGACACACTACTGAGCTCTGTCAAATTTATCATTTAGCCATATTTGCTTTATATATTTATTTATTATTATTTTTCTGAGACAGAGTCTCACTGTGTTGCCCTGGGTAGAGTGCCGTGGCATCACAGCTCAAGCAACCTTAAACTCTTGGGCTTAAGCGATTCTCTTGCCTCAGTCTCCCTAGCCACAACGCCCGGCTATTTTTTGGTTGTAGTTGTCATTGTTGTTTGGCAGACCCGGGCTGGATTTGAACCCGCCAGCTCCAGTGTATGTGGCTGGTGCCCTAGCCGCTAAGCTATGGGCCCTGAGCCTGCTTTATATATTTAAAAAACAGATATGTAAAACCTCACACAGTTGTGGTGCTCACTCCAGGCGACCTTCCCAAGACCATTCTTTCTTCCACTTTCCCAGAGGAGACCATTGTTCTGAATTTGGTATTTATCATTCACTGGAGTATTTTTATACTTTTATTACATATGAATGATAGTGTAAAATGTATAATTACTCTGCATTTCTAAAAGACTTCATCTAAATGTGATTACGGTTTGGATTGGCTGCTGTTTCCCCCCATCATGAGTTGTAATGTCCTGCTTCTTCACATTCCTGGTTAGTCATCTTTTACTAGATGCTGGACATGGTGAATTTTACCTCACTGGGTGCTGGATAATTTTATATTCCTAAAACTATTCTTGAGTTTTGGTCTGAGACATAGTTATGGTACTTGGAAACATTTAAAACCTTTTAGTTTTGCTTTTAATATTTGTTAGGCAGGACCAGAGCCATGTTTATTTTAGAGTTAATCCCTCCCCACTACTGAGGCTGGGAGCTTTGAGTGCTCTGCCCCACATGCTGCGGGACACGGGGGTTTTCAGTCACACACGGGGCTAGCTTCTCGGTGGGCACCAGCCACTCTCTGCCTGCCCTGTGAGATTCTGTTCCTGCCTCATACCAATGTGCTGACCAGTCCTCTGCTGAGCTTCTGAGGGACACTCCTGCACGTCTCTGTTTGTGGAGGTGATGCTCCCGCCTCCTTGAACTTCAGACACCTGTTTCTGGACTCACATCCGTGTCTTTTAACTCTGGATTCCGCCAGCATCCTCTCGGGTCCTCCCTCCTCATCCTCCGGGGTCCTCCCTCCTCATCCTCCCGGGTCCTCCCTCCTCATCCTCCCGGGTCCGCCCTCCTCATCCTCCCAGGTCCTCCCTCCTAATCCTCCCGGGGCCGCCCGCCTCCTCCTACCGGTGGGCGGCGGCGGGGCCTGCGGGGGGGGGGCGGCGGGGGGGGGGGGGGGGGGGG